>RJWM01004445.1:0-101691 GCA_004363535.1 Dasyprocta punctata | reverse complement strand
AATATCTATCTTGCACCACAGTTAAAGATTTGTTTCTGAATGAACACAGCTAACCCAGCACGATGCTGGTGGAACAGGTGGTTCTGCAGCACGCGAGAAGAGCGGTGTCCTGAAGCTTTCAGGAGGAAAGGCCTTTGCTCTCCCCAGGCAGAGATGGCAAGGAATGCGGGCAGACACCTGCCGCGCTCTGCACTGTGGCACAGCAGGCCTTGCAGTGAGGAGAGGGCGGGAAAGAAAGATACTAAGTTACAGTTTGTGTCAGAAGGAAAGCACAGTCCTGGGGCTGAGATAATCTAATCTGCGATGAATAGTGCGTACTAAACTGCCTTTTGGAATCCAGTGGGTTCTCATGAGTCCGCAAAGGGGACTTGGAAGAGATTCTTCCTCATCACACAGATCAGAGCTGCCTTCCTCACTGAACATACTGAGTTTAATAAGCTTCCCGTGAAGGGACTCTACAGCTACAATAAAGTACAATAAACCCAAAGCACCAGAGCAAAAGAGAAAACTTAAAGCTCCCTGGGTTGGATGCAGGGTGTAACCCTCACCCCAACCACTCAGCTGCTGTGGAATGAAGATGACATGGAAGGGATATCGATGAGGCACCCACAATGTTTAAAACTGCTTCTTAGTAGCTACATTTATTGAGTCCATGTCTTCTCAGGCCCTGGCTACTTGCTTTACATCTCAAAACCCTCTGAGATAAACACTATTTAAGTTAATTATTTAATTTAATTTAATTTAATTTAATTTAATTTTAGTGATGCTAAGGATCAAACCCAAGGCTTCCTGCATGCTAGGCAAGTGCTCTAACACTGAGCTACAATCCTATCTTATAAGTAATGCTATAAACAAGAAGATAAAGTAGAGACAAAATGACATTTTCCCACGGTCACACCATCTGCAAATGGGTTGCTGAGCCTTCCATACAGGCGGCTTTCGTGTCCATCCTCTTACCCACAGTCCTGAAACTCAGTGGCCGTGAGGAAGATTGCAGGTCACCACACAGCAGAGTGGTTTGGTCCTTCATGGAGATTCGTCCTCACTAGAAACTGACAGGGTTTCTCCTCTGGAAGCTGCCTTTCCAGAGGTTGGTGAGCAAGATTGCTCAAAGGTGCCTTGAGGTTTCAGAGTGCAGGCCTTGGGGCCTTCAGGAGGCGAGTGGAGCGCACCTGGTGGCCTCCCTGAAGACACTAATCTGCTGCCATCCCCATCAAGAGAGCCACCCTCATGCTCAGAGACATCCAGTTGGCTCACCGGACACGGGGAGAGAGAGCTTAAGCGAAGGCAATTTTTATGGTGTTTTGAATGCAGCAAATTCTATAAAATGCTTTGGTTGAATTTTGGTGACTTTTGTAAGAAATTGTTTTTAATATGTTGTGTGTGTACATTAGTGATTCCGTCTCTCACTCAGGTGAATGAGAAAAGTGACGGTTCACAGAGCTCAGTGATGTGAGCACTTGCTCAGGAGAGACATGGTGCTAATATGCAGGACGGCTGCTAGTTCTTGCTTTGCTTGATGCCTGTTTCTGTGTGTTAATGACTGACTGGGTAGCTGTTAAAGTACTGGAATTGATAAATGTGTGCAGGGTCCTTTTGCAATAAAACTGGTTATGACTCGTTCCAATTTGTGTTTAACAAGTGAGTTTAACAGTTGGGGCTGGCTGCTAAATCTCACCATGCATCACTGTGATGGAATGTGGACGTTTTTGGAGGTGAAAATAGAAGTCTTAACCACAGTGCAACTTATAGTGTGTTAAAAAAGGTAAACCTGGGATTTATAACAGCTGCTTTATGTAACTATGTGCATTTATAATAACTGATTTATATACTGTTATGTCAACATTTTAAAATGTTTTTCATTCAAAAGTGAGAAAAAAACCACACTAATATTATGCGATAATAAATCCTTCCACAGCTACAGGATAGCATGGGAATAATACTGTTTAGCGAAAGTGAGAATACCAAATCACATATAGTGGTTGAAAATTTGTTTAAACTAAAGTGAGTTTGAAAAAGAAACCACATGTGTATTTGTTTTTCAAACTCAAATCTTGCTTATTAGCTCATTTTTTAAATTCGAATTTTTATTTCAGTTTTGTTTTTTGTTGTTGCTTTGTGTGATGTATTAATGTCTCATTCACAATCCATATACAAATTTGTGACTTCTTTTTAATTTTAAAGAGAGAATAAAAAAATAAAGATAACAATAAAACAGAGTTTCAAAACAGGCTAGTAGGACAGTAACAATAACACATCACATATTGTTATCTTCATAGTAGTTATTCAGAGTACAAGGCAAGAAATGTCCAAACAGTATTAGCACAAACCTTTCTTTTCAGTGAACTAAGAAAAAACTAGCTATGTAACTATCTTAACTATGTTGAATATATGTATTTCTTTCTTTTTCCCTTCCTTCCTTTTCCTTTCCCCCATCCCAGTCTCTCCTTTCTTTTGTATAGTTTCTTCTTAATTCACAATATCTACCATACATTTTGTGCCCTATTTACTTGTTTAGTTTCTCACAGTAGTGAGACAATGTGATGCTTACCCATGTGGGTCTGATTTTTTTCACCTATGAGAATGCTCTTGAGTTGCATCCATTTACCTCTAAAAGTCTCAAGTTTATCCTTCTTTATGGCTGAGCAGTATTCCATTATATTAAAAAAAATCTTTTTTCATCCATTCCTCAATTGATGGACATTTGGGTTGTTTTCAAGATTTAGCTATTACAAATTGTGCTACTATAAACAGCCATGTGGCCAGATCACTCAGGCAGGGACCCTCAGCCACCCAACCAGGCACCTGAGGTGGCAGCCTTGGCGAACACCGAGCCTGGACTGTCCCAGGTAGAGACCCCCAGTAACAGATGTTACTGTGTCACTGCTGTTCTAAGCACTAGAAACTACTATATTTTCCCATCTAACCATCTAAGTAGGTCTGTGCAGTTATACCAGGAGGCACAGGGAAATACCAGAACACACGAGTAAGTCAGCTGGGATTTATATTCAGGAAGCATGACTTACTGACCTCACTTAAATTCACTTTAATTCAACCAATTTTTTTTAAAAGAACAAAACATCAAAATTTTTATCCTTTAAATAAAGCATGTGCTGGAGAGATGACTTCGTTCCATTTTGTGACCTCACGAGAGCGTGAAGTGGCAAGGGAAGGTGAGGAAAGGATAACAGCAGAAGTGAAAGCAGGAGAGGGTGGCAGGATAAGGAGGGTGACTCAGTGCCCTTGGGGTCAGAGCACTGCTTTCTTTTTTAATATTGTTTTTACAAGTTTATTCAGCAAATAAAATATTGAGCAATTATGTACAGCACGCCAAATACAAATACACAATAAGGAGAGGCAAAATTAAAAAAGATAACTTCCTAATCTCCCTGCAGCCTAATGTAACATACTCTAAAGAAGCAGTGTGTTGTGGAGGGTGGACCAGCTTCTGCTTGAGTAAGGCGGGCTGGCTTCTCCCATACTTATCCATTTTAAAGGAGTCACCAAAATGAAAGAAACCGTTTTTACTATCATCCTTAATTTGCCCACACCTAGTTCTTTCTATGTAACATTCAGTAACTGTTTTTTCAATACTAGGAATTGACCGTAGCACTTCATGCGTGTTAGGCAAGCAAGCCCTGTACCACCAAACTATGTCCTCAGCCCTTTTTAAGTTTTACTTTGAGACAGGGTCTCACTAAATTGCCAAACTGGACTTGAACTTGTGATTCTCCTGCCTCCGTCTCTCAAGCAGCTGGGCTTGCAGGCGTACACCATCATGCCCAGTAAGATTCAGTAAACTGAGAAATGTGTTAACTCGTGTCTGGAGACTATTTCATATGTCTTTGTTTCTGGCTGTGTTACACACAAAGGTACTATCTCTTCAAGGATATTTAATAATGCATGGTCTAGAAAGACAGTTTCTCCCTCTAGAGCAAAAGGTAGGTTTGTTTTCGGTTCAGTGTGATAAAGACAATTTCTCCTTCCAAGGTAAAGGACAAGCAGATTTCCTGCCCTTCATGAGAGATTTAGGTTCCTGTGCCGGGCATGGTGGCACACTGCTGTAATCCCAGGACCCTGGGAAACTTGGAGCAGGAGGATTAACCCAGCCCAGCCATGGCAACTTAGTGAAACCCTGGATATAGTTCAGTGCAAAGGTCCTGGAATCAATTGCTAGCATTAAAAAAAAAAATCTAGATTCCCTAAGCTTGGTGTTCCTCAGTTCTAACACAAACTTGCTGCATGCCCAGGATTCACTTGGGTTCCTCTTGTCACTCCTAAAAGAGTGTATGAAGCTCATGTGGCCTATGGTGTTGTGAAAAAGTCCTTTTTCTCTGACATGGGAGTTTTGTGTCTTTTGCCAGTATATGAAGTTCACTAGAGAAATATATATATATATATATATATATATATATATATATATATATATTATTAACAAGGTAGGCTTAACAGTGCTCATCTGCAGAGTCAAATAGTCACGTGTGGAAGAATGCAGGAGAGTTGTCTGTGTGGCAGAGATCTGAAGGACCCAGTCAAAAGTCCAGGGCCTGGAGCTCACTGAAGATTCCTGTGTATATCAGGAAGATAGGGTCTGTGCAGGAAGGCTGAAGAGTCTGTGTTGGAAGCCTGTGGATGGATGCCCAATGGTGATGGCAAAGATGAGCGCTCCTCCAAGGAAGCAGAAGTGAAATGCCCTTCTTCTTTCCCTTTTTATTCTATCTAGGCTACAAGCCCAATGGATGGTGGCAACCTCATCCAGGGCGAGTTTTCCATCTTCAGTAACTCAGTCATCCAGACACACAGAGCACTGTGCTGAACCAATCAGCCAGGTCTTTCTTATTCAAACTGACACTGCACTTCACTATCACAGCCAGCACCCAGGACTCAGCAGCAGACTAACCTGTTATCTTGCAAGGTGGGTAAAATCTGAGCTCTTACACAGTTCTTGGCAAACACACTTCCTCAGGAGATAGATTCTTCCGGTGGAGCAGCGTGTTCCCTCATGCCTGTGTGCCTTTTCTAGAACATCGCATACATGAAATCACGCTTTTATGTACTCTTTTGTGTTTATCTGTTTTCACTCATCCTGTCTTTGAGATTCATCAGTACTGTTTTGTCAGTGATTCATTCTTTTCGTGGCTGAGTAAATAGTCCATTGTAAGAGTGATTTTCAGTTTATTTCCATTTTGCTGATGATGGATATTTCTAGTTTCAGGATTAAGGGGCCACAGACACTGGCATATTTAGTAATGTTCTATCATATGTAAGACATTGGGAATTAATCATTGTGGAGAGGCTGGATTCTGTTACATTCAGCTGAAGAGTGTTCATTTTTTTGTTAGCAGGCACTTAACTTGTCTCAGTCTGCATTTCTGACTGTCTTACAGTAGGCAGCAGCTGAAATTTCTGTCAGTTTTCAACCACTCAGCTGTTGTTTTCCGTGACTACCACCCTTATAGACTCCTCTGCATATATACTGTCAGCCAAAATTTTGAGTGAGATTTATCATAGATTTTTAAGACTTGCTGTTTTGTGGCTCTATACTTTCTGGGGGGATCCTTTCTTGCTTTCAGGTTACTTGGGCATCCTCATACTCTACCCATGGACACCTTGAGCCAGTGTAAGTGCCCTTTTCTGCTTGAGTTCTAGCACCTCTGTACTGAGGCAAAAGTTTTTAAATGACTCTCACTTAGCATGATTCCCTTCGTTCAGTGCTTGCTTTTTGTTCATTTTCCTGTGCCTTCAGTTGGAATTTTCTTCATATTTTACCCAGAGTGTCCTGGAGGAAACGTGGCCTGGTTAAAGGTTTTTGGTCTGAGCCAGGCAAGGTGGCACATGCCTTTAATCCCAGCACTCAGGAGGCTGAGGCAGGGGGATCCTTGTGAGTTAGAGACCAGCCTAGGCTACAAAGTGAGTTCAAGGCCAGTCTGAACTGCATAGTGAGACCCTGTCTCAAAATATAGGGCCAGGGATTTTGTTCAGTGGCCTAAGTACCTGCCTGGTAGGTGCAAGGTTTTGAGTTCGATTCCTGGTACCAAACCAAAAAAAAAATGTTTTTGATCTGGGCACCCACGCCGAGAGGTGATGAAGGGGGCCAAGTCTGGTTTTGGCGCCTCAGTCGAGAAGACCCTGGTCATGGTCCTCGCCCCGTCCTCCCTCCTTCCCTTCTTCCCTCCTTCTCCCCGGGACCCTCAGGCGCCGTGGTGCGGATGGAATATTTCTTCAAGTCTGCTATAAAAAATGGCACCTAATAAAACCACATGACAAAAAATGGGAAAGAAACAAAATGGAACAAGTAAAAAAGTTGAGGAAGCAGAGCCTGAAGAATTTGTGGTAGAAAAAGCACTGGACTGACGTGTAGGGAAGGTGGAGTATTATCTTAAGTGGAAGGATTTACAGATGCTAGCAATACATGGGAACCTGAAGAAAATTTAGATTGTCCAGAATTAATTGAAGCATTTCTTAATTCTCAAAAAGCTGGTAAAGAAAAAAGATGGTACAAAAAGACAGTCTGTATCCAACAGTGAATCTGATGATAGCAAATCGAAGAAAAAAAGATGCGGCTGACAAACCTAGAGGCTTTGCTAGAGGTCTCGATCCTGAACGAATAATTGGTGCCGCAGACAGCAGTGGAGAATTGATGTTTCTCTTGGAATGGGAAGATTCAGATGGGGCTGACTTGGTGCTGGCAAGAGAGGCAAATATGAAATGTCCTCAAATTGTAACTGTTTTTTATGGAGAGAGGCATTCTTGCCCAGAAGACAAAGTTCAATAACTTACATCATATATATATATATATATATATGTAATAAGGGTCTTGGTTTTGATTTACTAGTGTGAAAAAAACAGCATTCTAGTGAAAATCAAGTTTAATATGTTGGTTTTGAAAGTAGTATTTGGGAGAGTTGTTGAGTTTTGTTTGTTTTGCATTTATAACCAGTTTATAGCACTGGTTTCTTTGAACAAATAAAAGCTTTTGTAGTTGCTTCCTTTGTCAGAAAAAAAAAGTTTTTGTACTATTTCCAGAAGCAGAACTCTGTGTAATGTATCTTTATCCCTTTATTTCAATTTTTCTGTGGCACTTTACTGTGGATTTATCACTTTAAGAAACATGTAGATGAATTTTTTAATGTAATCTAATACTCCCTGACATTCAATAGGTCAAGTTAGTTCATTTACATTTATTATGGTTAAAGACATTTGGACTTATTTTTTTACCACTTTATTCCATGTGTTCTCATTACCGTTATTTACATTTATTTCTTTAGTTCTGCTCTTATACCAACTTGATAAGGTTTTTTAACCACCACCCCACTGATAGTCTCATTATTTGGAAGTTATAAATTATATTTCTCTTCCTTAGTGACCACTCTTAAATTTCTACCTGTGTGTCTATGAAATTTTTTACAAAAATGAGGCTTAGTATTTTATCTTCCTTCCAAACAAGAAATGCCCACTACTTCATCTTATTTACCCATCAAATTTCTACCTTTCCTTCTATTTTTGTTTAGAAATTTGGTATTAACTTCGTTCTTTAAAAAAGTTTTCAAAAAATCCATATTCAAATGTGCCAACATTATTTTGTGATCACCATTGTTTCTTAATAAAAAACTTTAACGAGATGACATTCGCATACTATAAAATCTCCTTTTTTGCATATAGCTTTTTGCATTATAGCCTTTGGTTGAGTATGGAACTCTACATTCAGAGTTATTTTCCCTTAGTAGTTTGAAAGTGTTATTCCATTGTGTCCTGCCTGAGCAGTTTAGGAGATACTGTCTCATAACTTAAAAATGAGAAAAAGGCTAGGAATATATTTCAGTGTGAAGGTCTTGAGTTCCTTCCCTAGTACAGGGGGGAAAAGCAAGTGTTGATCTAATTTTTATTCCTTTACAGCTAATTTTTTTCTTTTTGATAACTTTTAGTATCTTCATTTTTTTTCTGTCTTGACGTTTTATCCTGCATGGTATAGATTGTAAGTTCACTTGATAGAGCTATTCTTTCTCTTTTGAGAAGTTCACTGCCTCCATCTCTTCAATATTGCTTTTTTGTAATTTTCTCTATTTCCTCCTTTTGGAAGTTCTATTAGAGAGTTGGAGCCTTTCATTCTGTCCTACTTGTAAGTCATTTTCCCATTGCTATTTTTTTTATCCCTTTCTGTTGTATCCTGGGCTATTTCCACAGTAATGCCTTCCAATATAGTAATTTTGCCTTAGACTGGGTGCAGTCTAGAATGACCATTGAGTTTTTCATTTCAACTTGTATGTTCTGTTTTTTAAATTCCTTTTACATGTCCTTAGATCATTTATGCCTGATTTTGTTTCATAATTTATTCTTTTAAAAATATGTTATTCCTTCATCTCTTTTTTAAAGCATACTAAGTATATTTTTTATTCTTCAGATTGTCCTATTATTTCAGTTAAAGATATATAATTATTTTGGTTCTTGATTTTTATAAGAGAATTTCTTAATGATAGATTTCTTCATATGCTATGAACTTTGATTTTCATGTTCATTTTGAATAGGAAAGATTGCTTTGCTATTCATATCTCCCTAAGAACTTTATACTTAGTGAACAAGCTTCCAGGATATTCAGTCTCAAACCAAGTCTTACACTGACAATTTGAAATTTCTCCCTTATCTTAACTATTGCTAATGTAACCTCAAAGTCTCAGTGATATACAACAATAAGCATTTATTTTTCTCACGAATCTGTGGTGTAGCCTCTGATTCCTAGTGTGAGTATATGGTCACACTGTGGCAGCTTCAAGTTCATCTCTTGCTGAGCTCAGGCTGAGGGAGAAGCAGCTATCTGAGGGAAGCTCATCCTATGGTTGCAGAAGCGTGATAAAACAGCCCCCTTTGCACAGACATTTCAAGTCCTTATAGAAGATCTGCAAACATCTCCTTGGCCAAAGTAGGTTCCACAGCCAAACCCAAGATCAAGGAGCAGAGAAGTACACTTTGACTATTCTAGGAAGAACCTCAGTGTTACAAGGCAAAGAGGTAAATATAAGGAAGTGTGAAGAATTGAGGCCAAGACCGCCCTCTTGGACTTATACAATAATTTTAAATTTGTCCCACAATGGAACAGATTCACACTCACCCTAAGACCCCCAGAAGCCTCATTCAATCATGGCTTTGGGATTAAAAGTCCAGTGTCTTATGAATGCGTTATCCTTGATCTGGAAATCTATAAACTAATAAGTTGTGTGTGTGTGTGTGTGTGTGTGTGTGTGTGTCTGTCTGTCTATCTGTCATCTCTTCCCACCCTCCTCACCCAGTGTGGAATGATAGAACAAAGACAGTATAACTGCAATTAATACTTCAGTCCAAGGCATTACTTTGAAATACCATGAAGATGTTGCCAGACCCTTCCACTTCAGGAGGAAGGAATTTCTCTAGATTTGACCCTGGTATTGTTTCCTGGGAGTAGGTCAGCAGTCCATTGCTCCCCACTCTTCTCACTTGCATCCTTCAAACGTTCCTTACATTTCTCTCATTCTTTTGATCATTTCTGAAGAAGGCATTAGACAGTATCTTCCTTTTGGTGCCAAGTGACTTTCTCAACTACTTCCTGACCATACTGTATAAAATTGTTGACCCAGAGGTCTCCATATAGCTCAGTTCCTTTTAGTCCAAGCTGGTGGTATGCTTTTAATTATACCTTTCTCAAATGCCTTTTCTATGCATTTGTTTTCCATGACCTCTATTGAGAAAGCCACACCCACAATTCTTTTTGAGACATGCCTGTCTTTCTAGACTTCATTGTAGAGGATCTGCCACTGAGGCTTCTGAGGGTCCTCTGCCTTTAAGCTGTTTGGAAATCTTTTTGTCTAGTTGAGACTCTCTGCCAAGCACTGGTCAGTTGTCTTGATAAAGGATGTTACACCCATGCTGTTAATTTGATATTTTCTCCCACATTGAACCTGAGACACTTACTGGCTGGAAATGAAGAGTTTTATTTTCCAACTAGTTGAGAGATCTTCTAACCACCTCTAGATTCTGCTTGCAAGTTGGTGGTTATTTTTTTCTCAATTTCACTTTCACCGAACCATGTCAAATGGAAGTAAAAGCCACTAGCTCGTACCTTCAACATATATGTAGAAATATCCTACTATCTTCCATGTTACCACAAACAATGATTTAACAAATGCAGGTTGTCATTTTTTTTGGCTTTTATAATGGTTTTATAATAGTTTACCATCCATCACTTGGTGCCACATATTTTAGATTCTAGTAACAGCAGTTGTAGGTCCTGCTTGTAATTGAGTCATAACAATCACAAAATCTTAGTGGCCTGTAAGCTTTTAATTTTGTTGGTAAACTTTTATTTTTCTCTTGGATCTGCAGGTTTGCTAGGGCAACTTCAGGCCACAACCACTGAAGATTTTCATCACAGACTTATAGTCAGGTAGGACAGTTCTACTCCCTAGGTTCCTTTTGGGCTGCTGGGGAGGCTGGGTCACTCAGAGGAGGTGACAGTAGTTTCGACTCATGAGTGATGAGTACACAGCCGGGCAGAGAACTGGAAGAAGGCATGCCAGTGCAAAGGCCCTGAGGGGAAAGTTAAAGGGAGAGGGTGGGAAAAGTCAAGTTCAAGGGAGGGGACATGCTCAGAGCAGTGAGAGAAATGGCAGGAGGAGAAGGCTGTGGATCCCAGCCTACACAGGAGCCATGGAGAGGGTGGGGATGAGCCTCCTTGTCAGGTCGCAGTCAGAGAGGGCAGTTCGGCTGTGCAAGTTCAATCTGGGACCCAGAACACCAGCCACCATGGAGAAAGCTTTTATCATGGTGACCGAAGTACTAGAGGGCAAAACCTAATAAACAATCACATTTCAAAACCTTGTGAAGATCACAGTGGGCAAAGCATGTCCCACAGCTGGACTTAAAGTGAAAGGGTAGAAAACTATCCATGTTTTCTGAGAATAACATCCAAGTTACGCTGATGAAGGACATGGGTACAAGGAAGGAAGAATTTAAGCCAATCACGTCTCACGTTCTCCATGGTAACCTGTGAGATACTGGTTACCGGGTTGTTCTGTCTTCCTGTCTCCTGAAGCTTGCAGTTTTTCATAAAGCCAATGTGCCAAGCAATAGCCATCAGCAGCTTCTTTGTGAATGGGATGGTGGAAAGCCTGGTCACCAGGCCAGCTTCTAGTTTTAGGTAGTGAACCTGTCTCTGATCTCCAGCTCATCTGTCCTCTACTCACCAAAAAGACATGAACTCTCAATGGCCTCTATCTACTGCTCCACTCAGAGTCAGGCAGGCCAATTTTTTTTTTCATTGCATTTTCTGTTCCTGCCTCATAGGAAGTTAACCTTATTGAACACAGCTGTATTTTGTTTTTGTTTTATTTTTTTAAAGCTGCGCAGTACTTTTCTTTAATACATTATGTATAATGGCCATTGGTTTGTAGCAGGTGGGTGCTTTTAACCATGAACTTTCAACGTTGTGACTAAAAGTCCGAGAATCATATATGAAAGATCTCATTTCCTGTGGCAGTGTTTAAAAATAAGATGTTTTAACATATCTTGGTGCTTAAATATTTCCAAATTTAGTACATTACAAAAAACCAGTTTCAGGAAAGATAGACACTAATGCTCCAATTCAGAGCATTTTAAATTAATAAGGTGATTGTATTAAAGGAAAATAGCCAGGAAATTAGGTCATTAAGTAACTTACCAAAATGTAAATATTAACTAATAGTGATTTTATAACAGACTACATTTTTCTCTTCTCTGCTCTTTATCCAAATTTTATCTCTTCTTTATTGTCTGACTTTTTACCATAGAAAGTTTTAAATGTATAGAAAGTCTACTAAACAATGACCTCTGTATATCTGTCACTGAGCTTTTGTAGTTATTAATTATGAAAAATCTTGTTTCATTTATACCACAGTTTGGGAAACTATGACCCACAGATCGAAGCCAGCCTATTGTCTGCTTTTGTAAATAAACCTTTATTGGAACATAACCAAGCTCTTTGTTTCCATACCTGCTTTTCTGCTACAGGAGTAGAGTCGAGTAGGTACAGCAGAGATTGAACAACTGGCAAAGCTTAAAATGCTTATGAGTCCTTTAAAGAAAATTCTTGCTGACCTTCTGACTAGAGTCTCACCAGTTCATTTGGGAAAAAACCTTTTTGACATTGTATATTAAAACATTTCAGCATGTTTTTAAGAGATAATGACTCCAAAAGAAAACCAATATCACTGTTCTCTAAAAACATTATCTAATTCATTTTTACAAAACTCCAACTGAATAAGAACAAGTGAGAATTCTTTAATATTTTTTTCTACCCAGTTCATTATTTAGGCCCACCATGGCCTACAATCTATTTTATTACCTTTAAGAAGCTGCACATTTCTTGTTTTCATTAGTAGTTTATTTAAATAATATTAACAGCATTAATTACTTTATCTGAAGAGGACCTTATCTAATAAATTATTATGAATTTAATGAAGCATATAAGAAAGTTAGCTTTTCTGTTAAAAAAATACACATATTAAGGCAATCTCACATTATTTAAATGTAAAAGTATTAGAATTTTTGCCACATTAGTTTTTCTTTAGAAAACTGAGGTGTTCATTTTCTTTTGAGGTTTTAACAGATTGGTAAACATTTCTAATAATAACTTTTTTTTTCAGTGCTGGGGCTCAAACCCAGAACCTTGTACACGCTGGACAAGTGGGAGCTATATGAACCCCTGCATAAAAACATTTCATATTGAAATTACTCCTTACAGTTTACATGCCAACTTTACAGGGGCTAGTTCATTTAATATTCATAACAACCTAATGAGGTAGAGATATTCTCACTAATGATTCCACTCAGACATATACTTAGGTCCCCTGTTCAAAGTCTACCACCCTATACTGCTGAATCACACTCACAAATCTTCACAGAGCAGTTTAAACCAGCTGTATCACCTTTAAAGGCTTTGGTTATGTAAACATACCATGCTATGTGAAGTCTTATCACTTCACTTTCTAGATAAACCAAAGATATATACCTATTCAATGAAGATGTTGGAACAAACTCTTGCAAATTTGTGTCTGGAGAGTTTAAGATTTCAAACACAGTGTGTTGTATCTTTCAAACTCAAAAGGCAAGAAACAGCCTGTTGTATAGTTCTCATCAACTTCTTATTTCTTTTCCATCCTGTGGTGGGTTGAGTATACTGATGAAGTGGTGGCCTTAAATTGGGCTCAGAGAAATGGCTAACTTGAGGGTCAGGGCCCAGGAAATACATGATAGACCTGGAACACCTCACTATGCTAGAAGGTAAAGAAGTGTTCCCTAGCTAGGCTAGTGATGCACACTAATCTTTAGACACAAGTTCAAGCCCAGCCTGGGTAACTTAGTGAGCCCCCCTCCCAAAGTGAAAAGAATAAAAAGGACTGGGGATGTAGCTCAGTGTTCAATTCCCAGTACTTTAACAAAAAGAAATACCCCTCTCCACCAAATGGTTAGGAGTCATGTAAAAAAGACACGGAAGTCAGCTTAAAAGGAATGCCACTAGATAAATGTAGAACAATTTGACCATCAAAATAAAATGAATGAAGTCTGAGTTCAGGAGTCCATAGTGATATATATATATATATGAATTCATATTCTGTATGAGTATGATGAAAGCTTGATGAGGCCTGGGATATTCATATAATCTCAAAGTACTTCCCTGCCACATAAGAATAAGAAGAGAGATTGGGGTTACTCTCCAATAGAAGAGCCTGGAAGATACCATTTGAATTAGACAATCAAGGTGAAAGCCCCAGTAATGAAAAAAGTGGAAATATGAAACCCCTGATAGGATCTAATGAGAGCAAAACGTTACTGTGAGATTCCTGCTAAAGAAAGATAACTTCATTATAAAGTAGCATCAGATAAAGCTAAATTGGGGAAGGTCTAAAAATCATAGACTTACAATCTTCAAGATTGTCAAGGTAACGAACATCAAGGAAGGACCGTGGAAAGGTCTAGATTGAAGAACAATAAAGACATATGTGGTTCAATATATAAAACTTGATTCTGGGTGGGATCTTTTTGCTGTAAATTACATGTTCTGCAAAACATGAACAATATCTAAGGATTAGATGGTAGTGATGTGTTCATAACTTCTGCTGTTGGTTGGTTTTATTATGGTCTGATAGGAAAATATCTCTATAATAGGAAATACTTAGGCATTAGGGAATAATGAAGAATCAGGCCAGCAACCTTGTACTCTCAAATTTTTCAGATAACAGAAGCTCTTTGTACTTGCCTTACAAAGTTTTTGTGCATTTGACATTGATTCAAAATGAAAAAAAATTACAAAAATATAAAACTGAACGTGCATCCAGTTACAGCAGACTTGCAGATATTTGTCACATAATGCCATTCTCTTGGACACAGGTGTAGCTTGATTATACAAAGATTTTTTTTTTTGCCAGTTTTTCTACATGATAAAAGCTTCTATCAAAGGCAATTGTTTATCTGTAAAAGCTTTAGTAATGTCACATTTGTTTTTCCACTGGAAGGTGAGAGAAAATTTGAAAGACAAAACAAGTATATTCATCTATTAAACAAATCTTGAGTGACTACACACATCAAGCACTGTAGGAAGTGTTAATTTTCTCTGTGATGCTCACTGTGATGTGCTACCCAGATTTCCCTCCAGGAGCTACTCACTGCCACCCCATAGTTCCGCACACCACTGGGAGTTCTGGGGACAAGACTGCCCTCAGGTGTGAGTCCCTTTTGGGGAGTTCTTCAGTTGAAGAGTGCACTTGTCTTATCTCTTCTCATAAAGACACAAATTCCATTCATGAAGGCTCCTCCCTCACGATCTAATTACCACCTAAAGGCCCCATCTCAAAATACCATCACATTGGGGGTTAGGATTTTAATACAGATATTTTGTAAGAGATATATGTTGGTCAACTTTCCACTATTAGGATTAAAAGCTGACATGCATACTTAGAGTAGAAAAGTTAATTTTGGCAAACATTTTAGTCCATGGTCAGCTGGCTCTAATGGACAAACGTTACAGCAGAAAAGCACATTAGGGCAAAGCTGCTTACTTCACGACATCTGGGAAGCACCATGCAGTGGAAGAGCAGTAGAGGAAGGGGTCAGGAACCAGACACAAGTCCTGCCCCATGACCCACTGCCTCTAACCCACTTCCCCATCCCATAAAAACCCATTCAGGTGCAAACTCATTAATGCCCTCACAATCCAACCACTTCTCCAGGAGTCTCTTAATCTGGTCAAGTTGACAATCAGGATTAACCAGCAAAGGACACATTCAGTTCAGGGATGTGTCATTCTGAAAAGAGTTTGCAGCAGGAAGAAACAATTTGTATGGTTTTTTTGTTTGTTCGTTTGTTTTGTTTTTGAAGGTTTCTCTGCTCAGAATATTCCTAGAGAATGGTGGAAGGAAGATAAAACTATTGGCATTAATAAGATGGATATTTTGGGTACCATACTGAATCATCCATGCAGGCAATTATCTTCTCTATTTACACATCAGTTGAAGTTCTCTTATGATAAGTCCATGGGGAAATAGCTCAGAAAAACCTAGTCTCTGGGATCACTCCTATTTGGAAAATTGTCTTTGGAACTATTTCTATTTGGAAAACTGCAATAAATCCTTTACTCCTTTATTTAGTTCATTTAAATTATTTTTTTGCAAAAGTAGAGGGAGGGTGTTTGTTTTATGCGTGTGAGTTTAATCTCAGGGCCATCAATTAGAGCTGCATCCATAGCCTTTAAATTTTTTTTTTTTGAGAAATACTCACTAGGTAAATTTCCAAAGCTAGGCTTAAAATTGTAATCCTCCTGCCTCAGCCTCCCAAAGTACTGGTATTACCAGTGTGTGCCGCTATACTTAGTCAGTTTCAATTTGTAATGACACAAAGAAACTCTATTTTATTTGTAAATATGTATTTTTAGCACATTGTGGGAAATACAACTCAATATACTAGTTACAACTCTATTCTATCTTTAAAAAAAGAATGTAAGATTTAAAATTTTCCTAAGTAAGTAGTACTGGTTATGACTCTTTTTTTCCCATGGCACTGAGAATAGACATAGGTGGAGGGTGTCCTAGCACTTAGCTATATCACCAGCTCTTTTTATTTTTTTATTTTAAGGCAGGGTCTCACAAAATTGCACAGGCAGTATTTGAACTTGTGATACACCTGTCTCATTCTCCTTCAGTGCTGGTATGACAAGTGTGTGACATCACATCTGACTTAGTAATTCAAAAAAAACTTCAAGTTATATAGCTATGATATACTTTTAAGTATGATACATTGCTTTTGTTTCAAATTATAAAAATGTAATGCTATCAGCATTACGAAAGAAGTACAGTAGTTGCATTTTTTGATCTGTTGAGATAAACTATTATTTAAATGTTACAATTTAACACTTAAAGGCCTTAAGTAGAACATTAACTTTGTTAGCTGGTGTTCTCTTATCTCTACTTAATTTTAAAAGTTGGTCCTTTATCTGTCATTTTTTCTCTCTCCATGTGTGTTTTGTTTTTGACAAGACGTAAGAGTGACAATGAAAGTCTCCATCATGGTAAGTATGGTAGGGTTCCATGGATTTTTAACCAGCAGGACATGAGTTTCTTCAAACTGGATGTCTTGGAAACCTAAGATGTAAAACTTTGTTATATTTAAATGTGAGTTAGACTTGGCTTTTTTAAATGTTATGTCCATAGTTGCATTTAAAAATCAGACACTTGGTCAGGGGAATAATACCACCACATTGCCAGTAAGCAGTGGCATCACTTATGGTCAGAATGGTGCCTGACTGTTTTTGAAGTTCTGGCTTTCGTTTTGGTTAATCAAAACATTCCTGGCAAAAGAAAAAATTGGACACTCATTCTATTTCATAGAAGGAAGTGTTTCCTGATTTTAGAATGAATAAGTGAAGCCAATTAAGATTTAAAAGAAAAAGAATTGGGGTGATTTGAAACTGGCTCATTGTGTGAGATCTCAGAGCCACGTAATCACTAATATCAGACAGATATTTATATTTTAGGACAAATCTAAATGAACCGAATAAAAACTGACATAATGTCATCTCCTCTGCTAACAACTTATGCTTAGATTTTCCCCATTCATTTAAAGAAAATGTCAAAGATCTGTGGATGGATGGAAATTCTTTGACAGGCACGTGAACGAAATAAAAGGAAACATATCTTCTAATCTGTAAGATAAAATGACTTTACAAACATTTCTGTTAGAAACTAGTTTAAATATGATTTCATGCTCTCTGCTACTGACTAGAAACAGAAAGAGTATAAAGTTGTCCAAAAGAACTTATTTTCTTTCTTATCTTAATAATCATCTTACTTCCATAATTGTTAGTCTATTTCCATACTCAGACTTTTATTTCTAACCCCTTTCTTAGTCCTTACTTGAATTTGGACCCTTTCTGTATGACTGTATAGTATGTGCTCAGGGACATGCATTTTCCCACCCTGTAATCTCCTGAAAATTCACTTGCTAAGTGATTCATTTAGACACAGAGAACTGAATGCTACAGATAATTCTGCAGTGTTCATCTGACTAAATTGCCTCTCAGAAAGTTTACACCAGATTATACTCTGATAGCAGTGTATTAGATTACTTGTTCCTATACTGTTGCAAAACATTGAATTTTATAAATTTTCATAATCTTTGATAAATTACAGAATTAAGCTACAATATTTAATTTTTCCCAATTAAAATTGCTTATTGGAGTTCCTTACTATGTAAATCAATAGCATTCATTATGGAAGAATGTGTAAAAAGTTTTTAAAATAACAGCCATAACACAAGGGCCAACAGATAATCAGTACTGACATATTATTTGTTTATAGAGACATTTTATGTTACAGCTTTTACTTGAGATGTCACACATCTGATAGATTTTTAACTACCATTTTCTTCTAATGAGTCTAAGAATTTGTTTAATGTTATGCTATTTTTAAGTGCGAAGTATACTAACAAAAATTCAGTATCTTAAGCATTTTGTCAGTAATCATAAAGATATTAGCAATGTTATGAAACCAATCTCCACAATTCTTCTACCTTCCAAAACCGAAACTATATCTATTCAACAATCACTCATTTCTCCCTCTTGCCAAGATCCTGACAATCACCATTCTACTTTCTGTTCTTATAAATGTGAGTGATATTTACCTCATGTGTAAATTTGTCTTTTTGCGACTGGCTTGTTTCATGTAGCATAGTATCCTCAAGGTTAATCCATGTTGAAGTATATGTCAGAATTTCCTTCCTTCTTAAGGCTAATCAGTATTCCATGGTATACTGCATTTTGTTTACCCACTCATTGATCAGTAGTCACTTGGGTTGCTTCCATTTTCAGGCTATTGTGAAATACACCTGGTATAATGAACACATAGGAATATCTCTGAGACTCTACTTTCAGTTCTTTTGGATATACACCCAGAATTGAAATCGGTAGATCACATACTAATTACATTTTTTTTTCTTTTTTAAGGAAACACCATATCTTTATCCACAGTGACTACAATTTTACATTCTTACCACCGGAACAAAAGAGTTCCATTTTTTCCACATCCTTGCCTGCACTTGCTATTTTCTCTTTTTGTTTGTTTGTTTGTTTAATAACAGCAATTCTCATGAATGTGAAGTGATAATTTAGATTTCTTTACCCTCTCTTCCTCTTCCCATACCTTAGATCTGCTTCTCTATGATTTTTACCTTTATTATTTTGGTGCTGCTTTCCATAGAATACTGGAAACATGGCCTCTGACAGCTTGAAAGTCATCCATTAAGATTAACAAACAGAAAAGAAAGTGCTTCCTCCTAGCCTCATTTTGGCAAATTCCTTGGAAGAACATTGATTGGCACAGACCAATCGTATCTGTATCCCTTGGACCAAAGAGAATGACCAAGTGAGTGTGATAATATAATTGATCCTTCTATATGTATCTTTGTGGTTTTTTTCATTTTTCATTTAATTATAATTTTTCATTTTTAATTAATTTTATTGGTACATTTTAGATATATGTATTGATCACATTCATCATAGGGAGTGTACATAATATACCTTAATTCTTTGCTCCTATTCCTTTCTCCCTTCAATCCCTCTTTCCCTCCCTATTTACAAAAGCTTTGTTTTCATTGTTTGCTTCTATTCTCTTTTATTCCTTTTCCCTTCCTTCCTTATCCTTTCCCGCTTTCTTAGATCTTCCTCCCATTTGAGTATGTTCTTTCTATTCCCTAATATCTATTATACATTTTAGTCCTTACTTACACTCTTGATTTCTCACACCAGAGAAGCCATGCACTATTTGAACATAGGTGTCTGATTTATTTTGCTTAAGTGTATAGTTTCAAGGTGCATCCATTTTTCTAAAAATGTTTAAAGTTTATCCTTCTTTATGGCACAATAGTACTTCACTGTATAAAAAACTCCACATCTTTATCCATTCATTGACTGATGGACATTTGAGCTGTTTCCAAGATTTAGTTATTACAAACTGCTGCTATAAACATAGGTGTGCATATATTTCTGTGGTTTGATGTTTTTAATTCTTTCAGGTAGATACCAAGAAGGGGAATAGCTGAGTCAAATGGAACCTCTGATCCTATTTTTTGAGGATTCTCCACACTGACTTCCACAGTGATTGCACAAGTCCACTGACAGTGGAGAAGGGTTCCTTTTTCCCCACAACCTTTCCAGCATTTTATTATTTGTTGATTTCTTAATAATAGCCATTCTTTTTGGAGTGAGATAGAATCCCAGCATTGCTTTAATTTGCATCTCTTGAATAACCAGTGATGTTGAACATTTTTTTCATGTATTTTTGTGCCATTTCTACTTTTTCATCTAAGAAGTGTCTATTCTCTTCACGTGCCCATTATTGGATTGGGTCTTTAAATCGGGGTAGGGGGGCTAGTTTTTTTTTGAGTTCTTCATGTATTCTAGATATTAGTCCTTTGTGTAAGTAACAACTGAAAAAAATATTTTCCCATTCTGTGAATTGTCTTTTCACTCTGTCGGTGGTTTCTTTTGCTGAGCAAAAGCTTTTTAATAAGATGAGCTCACAGGCAGGAGGATTGCTGCAAGTTCAAGACCAGCCTGGACTACAAAGTGGAGCTCAAGGCCAGCCTGAACTGCATAGTGAAATGCTGTCTCAAAAAGATGAAAAGATAAAAATTTTAAAAAGATGAGATCTCAGTTCTTGATACTTCGTGATATATCCTGTGCAACTGGGGTTTTGCTCCTGAAGTCTTTGCCTACTCCAATGTTTTTAAGAGTTCCACCTATTATATCTTCCAGCAGATTTAGGGTTTTTATTTTAATATTTAGATATTTGATCTATTTCAATTTTAGTTTAGGTATGGTGAGAAATATGGGTCTTATTTTGATCTTCAGCATGTGGAAAACCAGTTTTCCCAGCACCATTTATTAAAGAGATTATCTTTCTTTCAGTGATTGTGTTTGGCTCCTTTTTCAAAAAATAAGATGATTGAGTGTGTTTGGGGTTGTTTCTGGATCTTCTAATCTGTTTTATTGATCCTTGAATCTGCTTTTTTTTGTATAGGACAATCTCAATTCCTTTACCTTTACTCAAGCATGTTCTATGAGCTAATATATGGCCTATTTGGGGAATGTCCTATGTGCAGCTGAGAAAAAGGTATATCCTGGTGTTCTGGAATGGAGCACTTTGTAGACATCTACTAAGTACATTAGTTCTAAAGTTTGTTTCAGTTCTAATATTTTATTTTTGATTTTTTTGTCTAGTTGATCTGTCTATTTGTGACAGTGGGGTATTGAGATCACCCAATACAATTGTGTTAGTAGTTTTTGATTTTTTGTGTCCATTAATATTTGTTCTATTTAGTTGTGTGAGCCAGTATTTTTTGCATATGTATTTATGATTGTTATTTCTTTCTCTTGGATTTTTTCCCTTCACAAGGTTATACTGACCTTCTTTGTCTCTCTTAATCAGTCTTGGCTTAAAATTCACTTTGTCTGCAAACGGAATAGCTACTCTTTCTTTTTTTCTGAGTTAATGGTGCATGAAATATTGTTTTCCATACTTTGACTTTCAATGTATAACTTTCTTTTTGAATTAAATGTGTTTCTCATATACAGCATATTGTTGGATCTTGCTTCTTCATCAATTCTGCCACTCTGTTTCTTTTGATTGGTGAATAGAGACCATTAACACTGATGGTTATAACTGATATGTATTGACTTATCCTTGTCATGTTATTTTCCTGTTTTTGATTCCCCCCTTTTTTTCTCCCTCTGTTTAATTGTTTGCCTTGCCTCATGGATTTCTCCTATTGGGGTTCATGGAGTTGTTCTAACCAGTTATTCTTCCTTGTATGCCAAGACTGAGATTGCCTTAAGGTCATAAATGATCCTATAGGCCAGCACTAAAGAACTAGAGCTAGGCCAAGCAAGCAAAACTTTTAATTTCCAACAAATTGAAGAGGTAGGTTCTTGCAACAGACTCAAAATCCCAAACCCAGCCACACCTGGAAAACACCTCTGAGAAGTAGTAATTTCCCAAGAGTTCTAAATACTGGCAATAAAGCAACTCACCATAGGCAATTTACAAACATTAACCCAGGTTAGAACAATTATGCCACTTTGGCTAAAGTCCTATGATCAGTAATAACTATAGCATCAAACATACCCTGGAAAATAACAAACTGTCATAACTATGAATTTGCCACCTTTAATCATATCAACAAGATTTGTAGTTATACAACAAAATCTAAAACAAACCAGAAAATTGTATATAGTAAATAACCTCTAAATATGATGATTGTACCCTCAGGAGAGACAATTTAAAGAGGTTATGGGAAAAATAGGGAAATAGAAGAAGAGAAAGGGATTAGAATCAAGGCTAGAGCACAAAGGAAGATCACACAATCATGGGAATGGGTGAAAAGATAGGAGGAAAAGAAAGAAAGAAGAAACAGAAATAGGAACAAAACAAAACAACAACAACAGAAGCTAGAAACAATGTTCATACTCGGACATAAACAAGAACAATCAAGAAAAAGAGAAAAAAAATTTAAAAAAATAAAAGAAAAATAAATGTCTACTTTAGTTCATATCTATGCTGTCACTGGTAGACAGCAGGGGTGGACATAGCTCAGATTTGAGTTGATGGATCCCAGCAAGCCAGCAGTAGAATTATGGCAGCTGTGAATAATCCTAGTAAACCTGGTCTTAGTTCCACTGAAGTGAACGTTTGCTTGTGGTTTCTGGCTGTGAGGCTGGGACCCGAGGTGTTCAGCCTGCAACACTCCCAGTTCCTCCTGCTGGCTTGAACTTGGTTCCCTAATCTCCTGCCAGTTTAAACCTATCTGTGTCTCACCCTAACACTGGGAGCTTCTAGATGAAACTGGCCTGCAGCTTTACTGAGTTTTTTTTCAGTAGGTCCCATTCCAAAATTTCTACCAGACAATTGCCCTCCCCTGGGAGATGTCTGAACCCAAATAACTCACCAGCCACTGCAGTCCTGTGCATCCACTGCTTTCTTCCTGTTGAGCTGTTGAAACCAGAAATTGACTATACATGCAGTGCTGGGGCATGGCCATTCCAAGAACAAAGAGCACCCCAGGGCAAGCCACATGAAGAAACTGCTCCAACCCAGACACACCGAGCCACAATACAATCCGAACAGTGGGTTGCTAGGATAGCAGGGTATCATGTGACATTAAGTTGCTTAAATGTATAAATAAATGCCCCTGCAGCAAGGGAGAAGTTCCTCTTTTCCCATCAGGTGAGAGGGCTCTACCTGATCCCAGTTTGCTTTGTCTTATCTTTATTTCTTCACCTTCTCGCAACGCTTCATGGTCCTCACCCCAGGAACCTCAAGAGCTGTGCTGGTCACAGCATGTTCCACTGGTGCATCTCCCTGTGGAGACTCTGGGGTCATCAAAAGTCACTGTGCATCTGCAGTTTCAAGTTGCCCCTTCCATACTGAGTGAGAGCTGGGGCTCAGGGAGAAAGTGCTGTTTATCACCTCCTTCCTCTTTGCTGTGGTCCTGCTCTTTGCTCTCCCTGCAGGTTCTAATTCTTGCTTCAGGTCCTTGCTGAGTCCCAGGAACCCACTCCCCCACTCCCACTCTTACTCTTGCTTACATAGCTATATTCCAGCATCTGGACTCCAAATCTTGAGGAGGCTGTTTCTCTGCTGCTCACCATTTCCCCCAGAAGTCTCTGTGTATTCTTGTTTTACTCATTTTTATTGCTTGGACTCAATACCTTATACCAACAAATTAAAGAGAAGAGGTTGATTTTGATTCATGTTTTTAGTCTACAGTTGGCTTACTCCAAGGCAAGTAGGCATGGCAGAGGAAAGTCTGCTTACTTCATGGCAGCTGGGAAGCTGAGAATGAAGAGAGGAGCTGGGAAGTTCTTCTATGTCAAAACCCCACCTCTTCTAACCGGACCCCCCCTTCTAGGCCCAAGCTAGCTGTTGAGCCCCATAATCTAGTCACCTTTCAAAAGCCCGGCCCATAAGCACATGAGATTTTAGGGAGACATCTAGATATAGACCATAGCCAACCATCTGGAGAGTTGGGTCATATCTGAGACAGAATGGCATCTCTCACTCCGAAAAAGGGAAGGGATGAGCATTTCCACAAGGGAGGGGTAGCATGAGCAGGACAGATAGAGCCATTTGGAGAATCTTTAGGGCCTGTGCAGTCTACCCAGTGCCTATATGTTACACATAGAAAGCTTTAAAGTTGTACACACTTGAACTAACAGCCAGAGTTCGAGCTCTTCATTTCTTCAATAAAAATGTCTTTGTTTCCTCCTCTTTCCTACAAGAGATGTGAATGAAAGGCTGACTACTCTGATGCGTGATTTCTTCATCTCAAGCTGTTTCTTCCTCCAGGCCTACTGTCAGACAAGGCCTAGTGCTCAGTGAGAGATCTACTCTATTTTAAAAGAGTTTTTAACTGAAAATTGTGTATTCATGTAGCATTTTGAAATTCATATGCTATACTCTTGCTCATGTCCTTTTAATTTTGTCTTCTTTGAGAAGGTCAAATATTACATACCATCTGTTTCAATGAACAGAAGAGTGCATTTTCTGGGGAAAAGAGCTTTTCTTAACAGAGAAAGTAAGACTAAATTTTTAAGTATTATCTTAAAACTCCCATGGTACAAAACAAAATTATATAATTTACTACGACAAGAAATAGGGATTCATCTATTTTAATTGCCATTTAAATGTTATATTTAAGTGTAATACAGTAATATGTTTTACTTCCTTAAAAAAGACTAAAACTGAATTTAATTTCAAGGAAATTTCCTTTATCTTGTTTGCCACTAATATCATTTTTAAAATACCTTGAGATTAACACTTTTCTATGAATCAGAAATAAACTTATTTAAAATTCTTTCTTTTAAAATGCATCCAATTTTAAAATCCCTGATTATGAGGCTTTAGCTTTTCTGTCATAAAATGGTGATAATAATTAACTTAAATGAACTTGTGGAAAAGAAGGTGCAAGAAAGACCTAGTATCTCACAGAGTGTCTACAATGGATCAAAAGAATGAGCTCTGATACATTAAATGTTCTCATTCTGCTTTGAATCCTTTTAATTTCAGTTACATTAAGAAGTTTTACTAAGAATTGTGTATCTTAATAACAGACAATATGATCATTCATATTTTTATATTTGAGAACAAATTTTAGTACTCATTAGAATAAAATATTGTAATTGGTATAGCAAAGCAAGCAATAAAAATGAAGCATTAAGAATGATTGATTTACATTTTCATTTTTGAAACTATCAGTTTCTCAGAGAATTGTGCCTTTTAGAGCTTATTTACTTTGGTCTGAGCAGGACCTAACACACCACCTGGCTTATGAAGACCTTTGGTAAACATGTTGAATGAAAGGAAGAATTTAAAGAACAAAAAAGGAAACACAAAGTGGAGAGGGGAGAAAAAAGAAAAGAGAAGGGAGGAGAGAAGGAAAGAAAAGAGGCGGAGAAGACAGGAAGAAGTTTAAGCTTATTAGTTTTCGTTTTCATCATGGGTCACATGTCACTGAATAGAGGAGAGCCCCAGGGACCGTGGGTAAGGGGGACATCTAGAGACCAGAATTCACTGTAATTCTACTTCTTGGACCATGATCTGTTTCTTTACTGAAGATAACAATGTAAATAACTTCAGACAGGGCAACATAAGCAATCCTGATCTTTCTTCAGAATGTTCCCTTTATGCATTACAAAAGCATTTACCAATTTTCAAGGCCGTAAAGGCAAGAGAATGCAAGGAGAGTTGTGTTTTCATGTCCTCTCCTCCTTTTCCTTCAAGTTTAATCATTTCATTTTTATTACTTTACCCACGCGGGAGTGTGTGTGTGTGTGTGTGTGTGTGTGTGTGTTACTGGGGTTTGATTCAAGGGAGTTCTGAGCTACATCCCTAACCCTTATTATTCTTTCATTTTCAGGTAGTTTCACCTTATTTCCCAAGCTAGCCTCCGTCTTGCAATGTTTCTGCTTCAGGGTTGAGAGTAGAGGGATTACAGGCATGCAATACCTCCCTTGGCTTATTTTATTATTACTGCAGTAAGAACACTTATTGCTGGGGACTAGACTGTGTATGGGTTAAGTTGCTAAACACAGTGCTCTCTGACTATGGTGGAAAATTTCGTATTCACAGTCTCTGAAGACAAGGTAACACTGCAGCTGCAGGAGCTGAATCTCTCTCAAAGGAGTCCAGGGCAATAAATGCCAGTCTTAGAGATTAGACTGTTCTCTTACTCAGCAAGAGCTACTGCCTAAGAATGTCTTTTTTCTAACTTCTCAAGACTTGCTCATTTAACAGGCTTTTGCTTCAGATGTGCCCTCCACTTCCTGCACTCCCTGAAATGTGAAGGAGCCAATAAATGCAGACTGTCCAGAAAAGTCTTTGACTTAGCTCCATGAGATTTCTGACTTTCCTGGACTCCCCACAAGCCGTATTTGCATTGCTTTTAATCTTTTTCTGTATACTCATCTTTAGGGTCTGGAACCTGATCAGCTTCTGATAACTTAGTATGAGATGCAAGAGTTTTTTTTGTTTGCCTGTTTGTTTGATGTGTTAGGGATTGAACTCAGAGTCTTATGCATAGTAGGCAAGAGTTTTATCCCTGAACTACACACCCAGCCAAAGACTGCCACTCTTAACACAAAAAGTATACTATACAGTATTGTAAACTCTAGGCACATTTTAATACTGCTCACATTGATAGGCATACCATAGAACTTGTCCATCTTATATAACTCGAACTTTATAATTATTAAACAGCAACTCCCCATTTTTCTCACCTCCTAGTCCCCAGTGCATAGCAACCACTGTTCTATTTTTTATTTTTTCTCCCATGATGGGGATTTTCTTTTGGGGGGAGCAGCTCTGAACAAATTCATTCAATTATTTATTTATTTTTGAAGGGACTAAAACAAAACAATAAAACAGAACAAAACAAAACATCTAGAACAATATTGGATTTCAAAAATAAGACAGAAGGAAATCCCCCATAGTTGCTATATTGCATATTGTTATCCTCCAAACAGCTGCTCAGACAACTGGTCCCAGGCCTGCAAAGTCAATCAATCAATACAAGCATTAAGTTGTTTTTGTACTTTAGTTGCTATCATCCTAGCCTGAGTTCCTCTGAATCAGCCAGTTGCCTACATGGGGAGAGGGGTCCCTCTTCTTGTCTCCTAGCCTGCATGCCAGCTGTCACACAGGGCGGGCAGGCTGACTTCTTGGTTCTTTTCCTGGACCATGGCAGCCGCTGGCTTGTGGGAAAGGCAGGCTGACTTCTTAGTTCTTTTCCCAACCCACAGCTGCCACTGGCTCACCTCTCTGAGCAAATTTAATGGAAAAGTTGTGACAGGCTTGGTGGAGCTGGACACTTGGGCCACTGAGAAATGGGGCAAAGGAAGGTTGCCAAGTATTCCCAGTCGTCCTCTTCAAATGGTGGAATCATTGGCTGATGCTACATTATGCCTCTGGTGGCGAAAAGAGAGTCAGGCTTTCCTGATGAAGTAGACACCAACCTCTGGGAAGGAAGCCCTCCCTCAGCCACGACAGGGACCACTGCTGGGCTGGGACCTGGAGGGTCAGCAGGATTCCGGCCTGTTCCTCTTTCAGGCCCTGCTGTCTCCAGCACACACACCACAGGAAACACCATGCCACCTTCAAACCCATCTCAGTAATGGAGAAAACTGGGATCTGGGAGTGACCAAGAGAGATCTGGGGGAAGGGTGGCACCCTTTGCCCTGTGTGCAAAATGACCCCCATGATGGGGATTGAACCCAGGGCTTTCACCCTGAGCTACAACCCAAGCCTTTGTTTTTTCTAAGACAAGGTGTCACTAAGTCCACTAGATTTTCCAAGATGGGTTTGACTTTTCAATCCTTCGCCCTCGACATCTCAGAGTTCTGAGATTGTAGGTGTAATTACAGGTACCAGACCCAGTCTATGTGTTGAGTCTATGAGCTTTACCATTTTAGATACCTCATACCAGTGTAATCATGCAACATTTATTTTGTTGGATTTTTTTTTCAACTGGCTTATTTCACTTAGTGCAGGTTTATCCATGTTGTCATATAAAGAAAGATTTCTTTCATTTTTAAGCCTACCTATTACAGATCACATTTTCTCAATCCATTTGTCCACCCATGGATATTTAGGATGTTTCTGTCTAATCATTTTTTATTGAATTGAATTTGTTTGACAAATACCTACCTCCTCCTTTGATGATACTGTTTCATCTCTGATGTTAAAACAGGACCTGTATCCTGAGAACCTTTGTGAATCTTAAAATTTATAAATACTCCTCGGTTTACATAAGTTACCCCTAGAAGTATGTCTTAGTCCATGTGGGTTGCTATAATGAAGTGCCATTACCTGGCAGTCACAGCTTATTTTTCACAGTTCTGGAGGCTCAGACATTCAATAGCAAGGCATATTCAGAGTGCTCACTTTCTGCCTTTTAAATTATACCTTCTTCCTTTGTTCTTAAGTGGTGTAATGGGCAAGGGATCTCTCTCTCTGCCCCTTTGATTTGGCAATTAGTCCCATCGTTATTGCTTCACCCCTGTGACCTTGTCATCTCTCAAGGCTCCACATCCTAATGCCATCCATCACCTCGGATCTTAGGATTCCAACACATCAGTTTTGGAAGCACACGAACCCTGAAACTTTCGAAAAATATAACTGAAAATTTTAAGTAGCCTTATCAGATTCTTAATGATGGATAAAAGATTAAGAAAGGTCCATTTATAACCTGTTAGCCTTGATGTTAGTATGAGAGTAAATTGCATTTCCATTCCATTACATAATTACTAAGATAGCATTACTATGTGCATTTTGAAACTGCACACATGATGCGAAGCATCATTTTTATTAAGATGCATGAAATGCCTTCTTATTTTTTATTTATTTATTATTTTTGCGGCACTGGGGATCAAACTCACAGCCTCGCGCCTCCCAGACAGGTGCTTAAGCCACTGAGCCAAACTCTCAGCCCTAGTTTTTTGAGGCAGGGTCGCACTATGTAGCTCAGGCCAGCCTTGTGCTCGCGTTGTAGCCCAGGCCAGCCTCGAACTCACAACGCTCCTCCTACCTCAGACTCATATCACACCACTCCAATAGCAAAGATTTAAAAAGCTTTATCAAACACTGTTGAAAGGATTGAAGAAACACACACTCTCATCCTCGTACAAGTTCTTTGGAAGACAATTTGGCAATATTTATCAAAGTTTTAAAACATAAACTCACATGCTTTTAGCAATTCCACTTATGGGACTTTATTCTATAGATGTATTCACATGTTTGTGAAATGCCATATATATTAGAATGTGTAATATATTTAGCCAAAAATTGTAAACAAACTAGTCATTGATAGGGACCTGTACTGATAATTTTATCTGTCAACTTGATTGGGTCGCTGTGTCCAATATTTGGTCAAATGTTATTATAGGTGCTTCTGTGAAGATCATTTTAGATACTGTTTAACATTTAAGTCACTAAGGAAAGCTAACTGCCCAAAATACTATGAATGTGCTCCATCCACTCCATTCAAGGCATGAATGGCACAAAAACTGACATCCTCTGAGTGAGAAGGATAATATGTCAGCAGGTGGCCTATAGAGTGGAGCTGCAGCATTGCATATACCTTGGCTTGCCAAGCTTGTCAGCCCACCCTGCAGATCTTTGATTTGGCGGCTTTTCTAATTGCATGAGCTAACTCCTTAAAATCTCTGTCTCTCTCTCTCTCTATCTCTCTGTCTCTGTCTTTCTGTTTCTCTGACTCTTTCTGCTTCTCTCTGCCTCTGTTCTCTCTCTGTCTCTGTCTCTGTCTCTGTCTCTTTCTTTCTCTCTCTGTTTTATTTCTCTGGAGAACCCTAATACAAGAAAATATTCCATGCAACCCTTTTATGGAATACTATGTAACTAGTAAAAAGGAATAAGATAGTATATTGGCATTGATATGGAATACTCTCCAGAGGCATTTAATTTAAAAAATCTCAGTATAGAGGTTGTGGGTTTAGTTCACTGTTAGAATAGCATTTGATTTAGCAGATACAAGGCTGAATTCAATCCCCAGCATGAGGAAAAGAAAAGATCCTCAGTATAGAATACGTGTGGAGACATAATTTACAAAAATATCTACTCATGTATTAGCTTCTTGAACATCTCTGGAAACACAAGAAACTGGTGATGGATTCCTCTGTGGAGAGCTTGAAGCTTGGCATCAGGAAAGATAGAGCAAGATTTTTCACTCTATATCCCTTTTTTTATAGTTTAGGTATCACAGAATACCGATATCAACTATTCAAAAACTAACCCATTGTTTTAAAATACAATATAGTCTCAGCCAAATGCTTTTGATGTTATCTATTTCTTACTTTATGGCTTTTGAGAGGGCTGAATGAGTGAAAATAGTATTTTAAATAACTTCAGATATAAAATTTTTACTTAATCTGAGTCTGAATGACATTAGTGTGGCTATATATTGCAATAATTTTATATCCTAAGTTTGAAGCAGTATCATCATTTGATTTTTTAAATTGATATATGCATTAATTACAATGTAACTGCTTTCCCTAAAATTGCACATTTGTAATTTAAAATTTGAATCCTTAACCACTTTACAGTTCGCCCTCATTGTCACTTGGGCAGCGCATTTGTTTCCATGCTGTCTTCCTGAGAGCCCCTTGGGCAGGGGTCATTTTAACCAATTGATTCTCGTGTGGAATAGATTTGATAAAATTGTCATTTTTATATTTCCTGTTGTTATAAAACTTGTAAAAACTAATGAAAAAATATGCAATTTTTGCTTGTCCTGTATTTAAATAGGATTGGTAAGTGATAAGTGGTTAAAATTCAAACGAAATTTACATTATGTGTTTTCCTAAACTCTTAGTGTCCCTATTTCATTTTATTCATTCTTACTAAAATGTAAGATTTCTTTTAGTCTTTTTAGCTTAAAAATATTTAATACAGAGCTAGACATGGTGGCACACACTTGTGGCACCAGGGATCAAACTCACAGCTTCACACCTGCCAGACAGGCGCTTAAGCCACTAAGCCAAACTCCCAGCCCTAGTTTTTTGAGGCAGGGTTGCACTGTGTAGCTCAGGTCAGCCTTGCACTCGCGTTGTAGCCCAAGTAGGCCTTGAACTCACAACGCTCCTTCTACCTCAGCCTCCCGAATGCTGGGATTAAAGGCATGTACCACCATGCCCAGCTGGTGGCGCACACTTGTAACCCAGGCATTTGGGAGGGTGAGGTGTGAGGATTGCCAAGTTCCAGGCTAGGGGAGGCTGCATTAGGAAACCGTCTCTCAAAAACCAAGAAAACAAAACAAAACAAAAAAGAAAAAAGAAAAAAAAAGAAAAACCGTTGAACATAAAGTTTAAAATTTTTATCTTAAATTCAGTAACTTTTGTCATTTAACAAATAGCATAATGAAATCCATCAAAACATACTAACTACCATTATCCTCCTACAAACAAAACCGTGCATCTCCCATTGCTGTGTTATTACCATTCAGGCAAGCTGACTGGGTCATAAAAGTTCATTTTTTTATTCTAACATAATCAGATACCAACTCTTAATCTAGTGAAGAACAATCCATTCTGAAGACATCCTCAGTTGTGTCTCAAACACCCAAAATAACTTCTTTTTCAGTATTCTTCTAAAGGGAATTGTGAAATTTTTGTATTTACAAGTCATGAATACTGAGAACTAGGTTGACGTGGTACAAACAGGAAATAATAATATTAATAAATTGACACAAAAATAAATTGAGAGTCTGTACTAGGCCTGCATGACTTGTGGGGAGACCCCTGACTGGCTTAAGGACAGATTAATCTTTAAGCCAATGACTGAAGCCGGGACTAGCAAACAGTCTGTGAAGCTCTGGCACCTCAGAGCAAGATAACATGGCTGCTGAGGACCTTGGCCCATTTTGTCTGGCTCAGTAGTTGCAGTTAGCGAAGCATCAGGTTACTAGTTAACCCTCATCGGTTCCTGTGTGCTTTTCCAAAAATGCGTTGTTCCTCAATTCTTGAACCTTGACGGCGTCAGCAGTTCACCCCCATGGGTTCCTGCAGCCCACCAGCAAACCCCCCAATCAAGCTGTACTATTAATAAAAGCCAAAGACACCATGCTTCATGGCCCCAGCCTGTTGTTGGGCTTTGACCATCTTGGTGTGCCTCGTAACTAAGATATATGTTTTGCCTGTTTTATTCTGTTGTCATACCTCAGAGCAGGAGATCAGTGATCCTAGGCCAAGGCCTCAATAATAAAAACAGAGGCAGTGCCGTGTAATTATTGTGGTTGTAAAAGTTGTCTGTTTGAGATAATAAGGCAAGTTATTGGTTAATCTATTTTTTAAAAGTACTATTTTAAATAATGTAAGGAGCATGAGAATAATTGAAACATATGAGTACCCAGTTAATGAAGGATTTTGGGATCTGAAAATCAAATGAACAAGTGATACAGATATTAAGATTTACCTCCTATATATATTCCAGATATTCAACATGCTTTATGTAGCACTGGAGAGCTCCTTATTTTCAAATTTCTAATAGTAGTGGTGGGGACTTGGGGTGATCTGCTCTCACTGCTAAATTCTGCTCTTACATTGTGATCACAGTTGTTCACCCTTTTCTGATTTACAATCTATTGATATTTGTGTTATGGCTTAATATATAGTCAAGTTTTAATAATTTCCTGTGGGTATGTGAGGTTATAGTCTCTGTTTTAAAAGTAAGAACAATCTTTTTATTTTTGAATAAGGACTATCTTAGCAATGATATATTTAGATGTATTATAAATTTTGCTTATTTTTTGTCTTCTTGTTCTAGTGTAGACTGAGATGATTGGTCTTCTATGACTAATGTTTCTATTTCTTACTGTATCTCCTGCTAATGCATTCTTGCTTTATGAATTAAAGTGCAACTCTTGTTAATTTTTTATACTTTTGGACATGAAAAATTTATATTTCATTTTATTACTTGATATTGTTTGATTCTTAAAGAAACATAATCTCTGCTTGCTGCAAGTTCTTTGTGGTAGTTTTTTAGGTGACAGATTACCTTTTGTTTGCCCTTGTATTATCATGTGATAGAATGATAAAGTAGGATGCAGTAGAAGAATACACATGCTCAAAACGTGACTTTAAGCAACAATTGTATGACATCACTGGAACCCACATATTCTTTTTGTTTGAGGACTTTTAAGCATTAAATATTACTACAGAGATGAAGCTAGGTTTATTTTTTCCTAACATAAAATAATTTATCTTTTTGATGATTCTTTTTAGCTTTGAAGTTCAGCAATTTTATTCTTTATGTTTTGCTATAGACTTATTGAGGTATTTGTGACAATTAAAAATTATATATAATTACAATGTACAATTTGATAACTTAATAAAGTATACATTGAAGAATAATCACTGTAATCATGCTAATTAACATATCCATCATTTTGTATAGCTGTCATTTTCTTTTTGTTTTCCTGTGTGTGTGTGTGTGTGTGTGTGTGTGTGTGTTGAAAACACTTGAGATCTACCCTCTTAGCAAATTTCAACAGTATAATAGAGGCAGTTGTACTCACATGGTTGTACACTAGACCTTCACAATTTATTCATCCAGCATAACTGACACTTTCTTTGACAGCCAGTATTCTGCTCTTGGCCCCCATCCGTTTGATTATTTTTAAATTTATTTATTTATTTATTGAGGTACTGGGGATTGAGCAACATCTCTGGCTATTTATTTACTTATTTATCTATATATTTATTTTTAAGTCGAGGTTTTGCTATGCCACTCTGTTGCCCAGGCTGGGCACCAACTTGTAATCCTCCTGCCTCCCCATCTCCCAGAGTACCTACTGAAATTACAGACATTGGGTACCAAACCTGGAAAGTTTGACTGTTATATTCTACATGAGAGTCAGATCATGCAGTATTTGTCTTTATGCATCTGGTTTATTGCATTTAGCATTATGTTTTCCTGGGTTTACCTATGTTTTCACAAATAGCAGGAGTTCCTTACTTTTAAAGATTGAAAACTCTTCCAGTATAATCTATGTGTGTAATATAATATATGCTACATTTTTAACCCACACCACTGCCAACAGATATTTAGGTTTTTCCATGTCTTCACTATTGTGAACACTAGTGAAAAGAACATGGGACTGCAGATGTCACTCGAAGTGCTGATTGCACTTCCTTGAAAGATCATGAGATCTCTCCATATATTTGTGAGGACTCTCCCTACTTGCTGTAGCAGTTTACATTCCCACCAATAGGATGCAGGGCTATGTTTTCTGCATATCCTTGCTAATTGTTGTCCTCTTTTTGCTTGTCTTTTTCATAGTAGTTATTCTGGCAGGTATGAAATAATTGTGATTTTGGTTTTCATTTCCCTAGTGATTAGTGAAGTTGAGCATTTTTTTCACCAGGTGATCATATGTATGTCTCCTTTTGAGAAATGTTCACTCAAATCCTTGCCTATTTTTCAATCATGTTGTTTTATGTTTTCCTTTTGCTCTTGGTCTGTGTGAATTCTTTATGTATTTTGGATATTAACTCTTTAGATATATGGTTTATGAATATTTTCTCCTGTTCTATGGTTGGAATTTTTACTCAGTTGATTACTTCATTTGCTGTGGAATAGTTTTTCAGTTTGTGCAGTCCCACTTGTCTTTTTTGTTTTTATTTATCCTGGTGACATATAAAATAATAGCATTACCCACACCAATGTCAAGAATATTTTTCTCTATATTGTCTTCTAGCAGTTTTAGTATGCCTTCTAGTAGTCTTATATTTAAATCTTTAATATATTTTGAGTTGATTTTTGTATATGATATGAGACAAAGGTGTAATTTCTTCTATTTGTGGATATTCTGCTTTTCCATTACCATTTATTAAAGACACTATCCTTTTATGCTTGTATATTGATGGCATCCTTGATGGAGATCAAGTTAACTGTAGATATGTGGATTTATTTCTGAGTTGTGTATTTTGATACATATGTATATATATAAAAACATATATTATATATAAACATATATAATATATGTTTTTATGTCAGTATCATGCTGTTTTGACTACTGCACCTTTGTAACATATTTTGAAATCAGGAAATGTGATGTCTAGCTTTGTTCTTCTTGTTGAAGACTACTTTGGCTATTCAGGATTTCTATGGCTTCCAATACATGTTAGAAATTTTTTTCTATTAATGTGAACAATGTAAGCCAGGTGTGGTGGTACACGCCTTTTATCCCAGCACTCAGGAGGCTAGGTAGGAGGAGCCTTGTGAGTTCGAGGCCGGCTTGGGCTACAACATGAGTGCAAGGTTGGCCTGAGCTACATAGTGCGAACCTGCCTCAAAAAACTAGGGCTGGGAGTTTGGCTCAGTGGCTTAAGGGCATGTCTGGCAGGCACAAGGTTGTGAGTTCGATCCCTAGTACTACCAAAAAAAAATTAAAAAAATAAAAAAAATGTGAAGAATGCCATTTAACAGGGATATTACTGGATCTGTAGAATGGTGAATATAAGGATAGCTGTTTGATGACAGTGTAGACAGTGCTTGGGTGTGGGACTAGGCTGTCCACATGTGGGAGCATGAAGGCTCTCCTCTCTTAGGAAGAGTTAGAGCTATAAGTGGGAAGGAAAGGAAAGAAAGGCCCAAATTGGATCAAGGGCCATATCTTTTTGTACTGCCAAGTCATCTGGTTAAAGCTACAAAGAGTTTGAAAATTCTGAATACCCTTTAGATCATCACAAAGATACAGTTTGGGGGACAAAACATATAATGAACAGTTTGTTTGATTTATAACTGAATATTTATGCACATGGTGTATGGAACTTCTATTCATACTGTTTCCCTCTGCAGGCCAATGTAACCTAATACAGGAAATGGGAAAGTATTCAAGGTGAGAGAACAGAGTACTAGAACTTTCACTAATCAGTATGACCATGGGCAATGTTATGGTTTATACATTGTGTCAGCTTGAGAGTTGAGAAGTCTAGAAGCTTAATTAAGTAACTTAGCAGCTGTACATCTTGGGGTGTAGAGAACAAGCAGTTACCTGTTCATTGTTTCAATTTGAGAAGGTCAGAAGTTTAACTAAGTGATTCAGCAGGGGGTCAGGGTCCTTAGCTTGTAACATCCTTAGCCTGTGCAAGAGGACGGAAGGCAGATGGTGTGAGCACAGCACCCGCCCAGGGGTGGAAGGGCAGGGAGAAAGACATGTCCTCTCTTTCTCTTGCTGGTTCACCTTGCTGTTGTGGCAGCTGTGAATGGCTGCCCCACTGTGCCATGCTGCCTTGGAGCCAGCTATGTATGGACTGAAACCTTCAAGAACGATAAGAAATAAATCTTTCCCTTCCTAATTTTGGAAGTAAGGTATTTTGTCTCAGCAACAAGTGAAAAGTAACCAAGACAGGCAATCAGCTTTTTCTTATGCCAAATGAAAATCTTACCTGTATATCTCACAAAGTGACCATTTGATAAGATGAAAAATTAAATGTGAAATGTTATTTTTCACATGTAATTTTATAGTGTTACATACATAATGTTGCTGCATTTAGTATCTATTTATGTTGCTAACTCTATTATATACCTTCATTTTTAATGTATTAAATATCAAACAAGACATACTTACATCTCATGAATTCTTTTGATGTCATGTTACAATCTCAAGAGTTTTGCCAACCTAAATGTACCCACATATTAGCTTTCAGAATGTAAGCCAATGGCAGTATAATTGTTTTGTGTGTTACTGAATCCAGTGTCTCTCAATTATTTTTAGTACAAAGACTCATAGTATTAAAGACAAATAAATTTGTGGAACCATTTATAAAAGTAACAATTAATAAAAAAATATAATCATCTAAATCTACTATCAATTTAGTCATGCTTTTAAAGTAACTGTATTTTATTAATCAAACAGTGCCTCCATTCATTTTTAAAAAGAACAGACCCTATCGTGTTTGAGACAGTGCTTGTCTCTAAGGACAGTATTTTATGTGTTTGGATTCTTAGGCTGTGGACTGATGTGTCCAGTGCTTGAGGTTTATGTAGTGGGCACAAATTTTTCGCTGAAAAATGATTCAGTGAGTTAAGCTGCTCAAATATGTATTAAACACGCATACTACACAAGGCTTTGGACAAAACCTGCACTCATGATGCTGATAATCAAGTAGAAGGATTACGAGAAGCGTATAAAACTACAAATAAGGAAAGCAGGATGTAGGAAAGGTGCAGGAAGCAGTTCTGTGGGGATGCATAATCACAGTCTTGGGAGAGATCAGCAGAAGTCTCATGAAGATCAGGACATTTTATGTCTCACCTCCAAGGAATGAGGGGCATCTGGAAGACAGAGATAACCCAGTTAACATTTGTCCAGAGTTCTCTGTAGGAGGTATTTGCAAGTTACTGTAACTCCTCTCTCAATAACCTGACTAGGTTTTGAAAGTTTTCTCAACTTTTTAATACAAGAAGAACCTGGGGTTTAAACAGGCTCAAAAACAGCTCAAAGTCAAAAAGTTAGGAAAGGTTGGTAGTGGGTTCAGAATTTTAGCCTTTATGACTTTCTTTTTCGGTTTCCTCAATGTTCTGTTGTTCTCTTAAGTCTTTTATGATTTTTTTGGCTATATCTATGTACCATCTATAGTCTTACCTTCCTAATATGTTTTCAAACAGATTTACTTCTAAAAGTTCTTAAATGAATTCAGTTTAAGAATAAATTTCACATCACAAACATAGCACAAGCTGTAAATAGAAATAACCCTAAAAGTAAATGCTGTGAAAACCAGCAAACACAAATTTTTATTAAATACTGTTATGATCAACAGCTCTGAGCCTGGGTGTGCTTGCTGTTTGTTAAAATGGGAGGTATGCAGGTATTAAAAAGATATTACAAGCAGATGAACACAACATTGAGTCTTACTCCTATGGACAACCCCCAAAATGAAAGACAGTTGAAAAGAGATTTTCACTCTGACTCAATTGTCTTTAAATATAATGTCAGGGAAACGTCTAAGTTACCTCACCACACTTTGGCTACATGGCCCTTTCATCTGGGTGGTAGTAGAGGGTTTGGACAAATCCAGGAAAATAATCCTTCCAGGGTATTGGAAAAAAGATGACCTACCTTGGGTTAGCAGCACCTATTGTTAAACTAATGAGTCTATAGAGAACTTTGGACTCCCTTAGCAGAAGATTCTGTCTCAAATTAAATTAAAAGGGAATTGGGGCTGTGGAGGTGATAAAAAAAAAAAGTATTCTTAGCATGTGTGAGGCCCTGGGTTCTGAGTTCAGTTCCCAGTACAGAAAAAAAAAAGAAAAAAGAAAAAAGGCCAGGTGTGGTGGTGCATGCCAATAATCCCAGCACTTTGGAAGACTCATACGGTAAGATCAAAAATTTGAGCCCAGCATGGACAATTTCACAATTTAGAGAGGTCCTGTTTCAGAACAACAACAACAACAACAAAAAAAAAAAAAAAAAAAAAAAAAAAAAAAAAAAAAAAAAAAAAAGAAAAAGAAAAAAGAAAAGAAAAAGGCTGGGGATGTAGCTCACTGATAAATACATGTGTGAGATCCTAGATTCAATCCCCAGGATAGAAAGAAAGAAAGAAGAAGGAAAGAAAGAAAGAAAGAAAGAAAGAAAGAAAGAAAGAAAGAAAGAAAGAAAGAAAGAGACAGGGAAGGGAAGGGAAGGGAAGGATATTTGGGTTCTTGCTCTCTTAGCTCCTCTGGAGAAAAGAAAGGCCATCCAAGGAGTACTGACATAATAACAAGGAAACTAACAATCTGGTGCCCTGAAAGGTATATTTTGGGTCTAAATTTGCTAACATGAAAGTCTTGTTTTTCAAATTAGACTCTGAGAAACAAAGTGCTTTGCTAGTTTTATTTAACAAAATGTCGGAGGTAGGGGGCTCATTTCAAACTTCTTATTTTTAAAGTTTTTGGCATGTGTATGTTCAAACATTCCATTTCCACCCAGAATGTGTGTGTGTGTGTGTGTGTGTGTGTGTGTGAGAGAGAGAGAGAGAGAGAGGGTGTGTGCTATAAGCCTACAAATTTAACATTAAGTGATCACTCTCAGACTCTAGGATCTTTGCCAGTGATCAGTATTTCCTGATACAGGGAAGGGCGGCCCTATATTTCCTCTTCTCAGTTTCATCAAGTAAACAGTACAATGAAAATAATTGCCAATCATACCTCATGCAAAAACTTGCCAGCATCTTGCAATCCATCAGAACAAATCCTTCAGAAACCTCACTTGGCGCTACTTAAAAATGCACGCTGAATTCTTCTACATCATACCATAGCTGCTGCCACCTGACCCTGAGCCCCCTTCCTCACCACCTGGGCCGTAGTTTCATTCTTCTGCATAGAATCCTGTATTTGAGCCTCATCTCAGACTGAAATTCAGGGCTTGCATGGCCTGTGAGCCCCCCACAATGTGACCCCCCAGCCCCTCTCTCCTATGTTCCCAGGGCTCAGCCTTCTTGCCTTTCCTGAAGCACCAGCTGTGCTCACTCCAGGACCTTTGCAGTGGTTGGTCTCACTGACTGTGGTGGGAAACTCTTCTTTCTGTCTGTCTGCTTGACTCACTCCCTCATCTCCATCAGTCTTTGTTCAAGCGTCACCTTCTCACTGAAGCCCAGGTTGATGACTTCGAGAGAGCAACTTGGTAACCCTGCTTCATCCCTCTGTACACCCCCACCCTTCTCCCATCACTCATGGCTTTCTAACATACTGTACAAGTTACTCATCTATTAGATCCATTCATTATCTGTCTCCCTTTGCTAAAATGTAAGCTCCATGAGGGCAGGGTCTTTGTTTTGCTTACTCATAACTCAAGTACCTACAGTAATACCTATTTCATAGCAGGCACTCAAAGTGTTTATTAAATTAAATGATGTGAGACCCCATCCTCACACCCCAACAGGTTAACCTGTTCCTATAAGCACAACAAAAGCCCAATTCACTACCCTTTTGGCACTCTGATAAAGCATCCTGAATGAAAAGCATCACTCTGTAGTGGGGACAGCAGTATTGTCTGGGCTAGATCACCCAGTTGTCTGGGCAGATCATGAGTATGTAGGAATGAAGGCCCTAGGACTAAAGTCCTAGAAGTTCAGAACCTGGAGGTTAGAACTCTGAGCTTGTCACATGCTTACCCAGAAGTTCTTGAATCCGATTTCCTTGGACAGAAAAGTTTCAAAAATGTATGTGGCTTTGAGGGAATATTACTTTAGCTGGGGTGGGGTGTGCACATATGCAAAGGCAGCACCACATCTGACAACCTGAGAGGAAGACTGGATCAAGACCCCTACTAGGGAACATTGCAACTTTCCTGTAAGAACTCATTATCTCATAAAAGTTGCCTTTTGACTTTTTTACTGTGTTCCTTTGATATTGCAAAAATGGTAGTAAATTTATGTTGTGCTGAATACAATAGCACATGTCTATAACTGAATTTATGGGGAGGCTGAGGCAGGAGGAGCAAAAGTTTGAGACAATTTAGTTAGAGCCTGCCTTAAAATAAAAACTAAAAGGGCTGGGGTTGTAGCTCAGTGGTAGACCACTTCTTCTCTAGTATTGCAAAAATAGACAAACAGATAAGTAAATGTAAAGATAAGTAAAAGATAAATTAAAGGTAAATGACAAAGAGAATGCTTATCTTTATGTTTAAATTTGCAACAAAAGCTAGCTGTGGTGGTGATGCCTGTAATCCCAGGACTCGGGAGGCTGAGGCAAGAAGATCAAGAGTTCCAGCTTAGCCCTCCCAGCTCTGTGACTTAGGGAGACCCTACCTCAAAAACACAATATGGGGGCGGATACTGTGGATCTATCTCAGCTTAAAGGTCTTGGGTTCAGTTCCCAGTGCCATACCCAGCACGCATACACACAGAGGTATTTGTCTTTCAACACTTGGAGCCAATGGTAACTTTCAGAATGTAATGGCTACTGCATCATTCTTGCCTCCAAAATATCTGGCAAATTCAATTTGGGACAATACAGACCAATAAGTATACAGGCAATCATAGTTCCCAGCAAAGCAAGTTGCCTAAATAATAACCTAGCACAAAAACCATACTACTACTATCATAGGTGGGATTTATTTTGCTGGTACCTCCACACAGTCCGATGATTCAGTCTAGAAGCTGGGAAAACTAGAACCAGTTGAGTAAAGTTTGAGGAAGGGGAGATAGAAGATAGGAGGCAGCATCCTGGTGAATTTCTTTTTAGCCCTGCCTTTGATGGATTGTTTCTGGGCACATTTTTCTGCGGTCTGTCCACAGATGCATCTCATGGCCAAGAAACTGGCTGTGTTTTCTCAGGCCCATGCAGCATAGGACAGGTTAGAAATGTGTCACCATGTATTGGCTTCTCATTTTTCCTGTCTCACTTCCCATTTTCCTCACTCCTTGTGTGCTGGAATCGGATCTTTCAAAAAAGCATTCGCACTTCAGCTTTCCTAATACACCCAGCTAAAAGAATACCCGTGAACTGCAGTGAATATAAACTATGTATTGGATGAATTGATGGTAGGTACTATGATTCAAGAGAGGTCAGCCTGGGTGATGGAATGGAACTGCAGCACTGGTAGCACCAGGTATTTAAAAACATTATCTTCCTTCAGATGGATCAGGAGAGCAGACATCCTTTCAGGCAACATATGACCTGTGATTTTAACTCAGCAAAAAAGACACACTTACTCAAAACATTACTCTCTGGCTCTTTTCTGAGCAATAACCCTTCCATGGCTCAAGAAGCAGTGAAAAGCCTCTTATTTACATTTACATATTTACTCCAGCCTGAGTTTTCAAAATATTGGGGAGCACAAATGCAATGGAGAGGGTCACCAGGGGGGCAGCTCTGTACAGCCAGTTCTCTCATCTACCCAATTCCCCCAGAAAGATGGGCACAGAACCTCATTACATCTTACTTGACCACTAGTCAGTGAGACAGGCAGCAGACTTTACCCCTGACATTTAAAACCTGTCTTTTAAAAAACAATAAAACGCACACCGATGCAATGGTATAGAGTGAAAAGTGCACAAGGTTCTTAACGTGTAACGTGAGACTGGGCTTGTGCTAGGTCCCTTCTCTCCCTCAGAGGAGGTTATGGTTCTATAACAGGGTGCAGTAAAAAGTTCTGAGGATCATTTCTCCAGGTTAGAGACTGTGCACTTTCTCATCTCATATAACACTTCTGTGACTTTTCCTGGTTTGTGCTTGTGTGGGAAAGTTGTTTCAGTAGAGTTTCTGTTCGTGGAGTCCAGACGGAAGGAGTAAAATGGCGGCTATGATCAAATGAGGACCAGCAGCCTGATGGTTCCCTCGAGGGCACTGTGGTCACAGGGCAGGAGTGAAGATGAGAGGGCCTTGTGTGACAGGGTCTGGCATCTGTGATTTTGTGACTGGAGGCTATGAGAACGGATGCTTAATGGGGTGGAAGAAGTTAACCCGAATGATGAGAAAAGAGATTCGGGAGAACGTGCAGGTAGGAAAGAGTGCGGAGGGTCGACGATGATACATGGATGGCAAATCGGGCTTTTATCAGCACGGACAACAGTGAAGTGGCATCGCGGTCACCTCAGTGGGGAGCAAGATCTTCAACTTTAAAGGCTCCCCTCACGCTCGTCCACTCCAGAGCCCCTAGAGCGCCCACAAGGCACCCAGCACTGCTCCGTCATAGTTCACCTTGGGCCCAGTCAACATTCTCCGGAATGTTCCCCTCTGAAGATGGCGATGGCACAAATTCCTTGACACGCTGGCATTTCCTCAGTCACCCCTTCACAGAAAAAACGTCTGTGCAGACATTTAAATTACCCCGTCCCTCCCAGCAGATTCGTCTTTAGATCAGTCTGCCCTTGGTCAGAGGCCAGGAACAGCTTATGCGTGGATGGGTATCAGGGCTGGGAAGGGCGCAGAGGTGGCACCGAAGCTGCTGGGCTTTGCCAGGGACTTGGAGCCGCGGGCCCCTCCTGCACAGAACCCAAGTGTTTCTCTGGGCCTGGGAAGTTGTTGGTGTGAGTGACAGCGACTGGGAGCAGGCACTGGCTGCACGTTCACTGAATGAAGGCCTCAGAAGGGCGCCAAGGGACAGGGCATTGGAGGCGGCCAGGCGAGGCCATTCCCTTAGGAGTCGGCTGTCGCCGCGTCCCGAGGCCCGAGCACCAGAGTCACTGCGGGCCGCTCCTCCAAGCCCGGGCGGCCCTGCTCGGCTGGACCGGGGCGCCGGAGCTTCCAAGGCGCGGCGTGGGGCTCCGCCGCGGGCGATCCCGGCCGCAGGGGCTCCCCTCCGCGGACCGGCCGGGGCTCCGTTCCAGCCCGGGAGCCGGGGGCGGGCAGCCGGGAGCGCCGCCCCCTAGCGCGCCCCGCCCGCGGGAGGAGGGGCTGCGGCGCCGCGGACACTGGGGGCGCCGCCGCTGTCGGAGCCGGGGACCGCGGCTGAGCGCGCAGCCTGCGCCCGGGCTCCGCTCCTCCGCCGGCCGGGGCCGCCCGCCGCCTCCCGCCTGGCGCCGCAGGATCCGCCGCCGGCCCTCAGGTAGGCGTCCCGGGCGCTGGGGGATGCCTGGGCGGGCCCGGGGGCATTGTGCGCGCCCGGGGACCCCAGAGCCGCGCGGCGGGGTGGGCGGCCGCAGCTCCGGGCCCCTAGGCATCGCCGCCGCGGTGGGCGCCCCCGGCCGGGGAGCCCGGCAGCGGGGAAGCCGGGGCGGCCGTGTCATCCTCGGGGTGGGAGCGGGCGTGTGTGTCACGGTCCCCTTCGCCGACCGCCCTTCCTGGCTGCGGGAATCCGGCCGCGGGCACTGGCGCCCGCACCCCACACCCCGCCGCCCAGCGCCCGGTGCCCCCACCCCGGGCTGGCCGGAGAGCGAAGCGGGGCCCTGGCCCGACTGATGTCATTGTGAGCGGGGGACCCGGGCGCCCGCGCGCGAGCTGACGCCTACGCCGCACCTTTCGGGCGGGCAGCGGGGAGCCGAGGAGCGGCCGGGAAGTTGTGCATTGGGCTCGGCGGTGCGCGTGCACTGCGGCTGCCCTCGCGGGCGGGCGCCCCTGCGGCGCGGCTTGCAGCCTCGTCCACACTGCTGGCAGGGCCGGGGCTGACTCCGGGACTGTGATCCGGACGGGCTTGCGTTGCAGTGGAGACGTGCTTCCCCTGCAGCGAGCCGGGTGCTGCCGGCGGATCGCGTCGCCGGGGATGCTGGGGGAGGAGGCTCTGGGGAACCTGCGAGGAAGCTGGAAAGAACTCATGACACCAGCAGATTTTTTTTTAAACCTGTACTGTACATAGACACACCCGCTAGCCACATGTTAAGCTGTTTTTGAAAGTTACGACCAGATACCGATTGCGTGGCACTTCTATGATAAACATGAACGGTTACTAAAAACTAAAGACCTGAAGCTGAGGAAAGCATTACATAATGGACCTGAAGCAAATGACAGGAAACTAAGTCACCCCTTCGGGTTATCAGATTCATTCTCTCTTCCGAACAAAAACCCCTGTAAGACCTTGTCTATAAGAATTAACATTTTTAATCTCCAGGGTTACATTTGGCAAATTCTATATTATCTTCAACTGTGGGCCCCTGACCCCGAATAACAAAATAATTTTTCTTGGACATCTTTTAAATTTAAAAAATTGCGTGTTAGTGGATAGTTATACATCACAAAAGTGATCGACAAAGGTAGTATTATAAATTTATCATCTTGATACAATTGAACTTTCTTTTTTTCTTGTTTAGTCCCTCCACTTCTTGTCTTTTTGGAAACATTTTTACAGTTTTGGGGTGCTGCAAGTTCACAAAGTTGATATTCTTGTCGGATGTTACAGCATTGCAGGTACAGACTAATAATAAATGAAACAGAAGATCTCCAGTAACTCTGCGAGTGAGCAGGGTTCCCAAGGTCGAAGGGAGGCTGCGGTGTAACTCAGCTATCATCACCTACAGAGAATATGCACAGCCCTCCTAGGGTTATAAAGAAGCCACTGCCTGGTGGAATTGTGTTCTATTCTTTTGCAGCCGGGTTTAATATATTTTCTCTTAGAAATACTTTTTCTCCAGAGAAACGAAATAATTTGAAAAATAAAACCTTTCCTTTCTGAAAGCCTAAAAATCCTGGTTTTGTTCCTATTTTATGTTGTAATGTTGATGCCTCAATTATACACTGACTGGATGGATTACTTTTGGAGATACCTCAGTTTCAAATTATGGCGATTTATCAAGTCTCTTTGCTTTAATGATATATAGGTTGGACTTTTGCCGAATTGCATGGTGTGTATTTCCTTCTGGCTAGGCTGATTTAACCTTATGTTAGTTTTACTCCAACAAGAAGGATAAAGTTCTTCCAAGATGAACTGTGGTTGGAAGTCTGTAGTACTACTGTAGATACAGAATCAGGTAAAATTCAAAGTAGAGAAGTGTTTCATGTGATTTTATCTATGCAAGTGTTAGAACAGGGTGGGGGGAGGAATTTGAATTTTATTAAATGCCTTGATTAATGTTTAGTGATCATTCAATTGATAATTACTTTGTGTCACCCACTCTTTAAGACACTGATCTAACCACTGGGAGATACATAAGGAAAAGGATGACCCTGCCCTCAAGAGTTTGTAATGTAGTTTGAAAAGATAACAGGGAATTTTTTTTTTCCTGCAAAGGTTAAGGCATAGTCATGATATTTTTTTGATCTTGGTAGAAAGGGTTTGTACTATACATTCACTTCTGGAACTTTTAAGCTTTCTTTTCTTTTTCTTTTTCTTTTCCTTTTTTTTTTTTTCTCATTGCATCATAAGGATTCATTTGTCTGTGGTAAATGGTAGTCCTCTGACTTTCTCTGCTGTACAGTATTCCATTTTGTGTGCTATAACAAATTATTTCAAATTGTTTCTATAGTTTTCTGGCAGTAGCTGTTTGTTTTTCATTTTAAAAAATCACAGTGTCGCTGTGGTCATTCACAGTTCTTGTGGCACATGCGCACTCTTTTGGTAAATAGCAAGGAATAGAATTGCTGCTTTGTAAAATTGTGTGACTGTTCAGCTTAGTAGGTATTGTCAAATTGTGGTCCAGAATGGTTGCATTAATTTATAATGCCAGAGAAATAAGCAAACACAACCAAATACAAACAAGGGTATCTTTTTTCATATACATTGAAATACTTTTTTGGGGGGGTGTTTATGTACTGGGGATTGAACTCATCGCCTTTGCATTTAATTACATCCCCCACCTTTTTAAAATTGTGATACAAGATCTCACCAAATTGCTAAATTGCCCAGGCTGGGCTCCAATTTGTGATCCTCCTGCTCTAACCTCTCAGAGTGCTGGGATTAGAGGATTGTGCCACTATGCCTGCCTTTTTTTTTTTTTTTTAGAGAATGATGACTATAAAGCTTAGAATGGCAGTTGTGTTTCTGGAAGCCCAAATGAATGGTTTTAGGAAGAGCACATAGTTAGATGTTATTTTTGATAATGATCGAGTATTTAGATCTAGTAGTGAGTTCATTTGTGATCATTATACTACTTGGAAAAAAAAGAGGCTCATGAATGAATCTGTGATGGTCATTTTAAAGCTATAAGGAAAAAGAAAATAAAGACAGTAGAGTTGTCATAAGACACCATGCTTCTGTAGCAAAAGACCTACCGGATGTCAGTTGAAGGGAGAGGAAGCAATCCCTGTGTACATGAGCACTAGACACAGTTGATGGAGATTTGCAGGAAAGGCGAACAGGAAGTGACCACACTGAGAGAGGAAGGCTATTCCGGACTGGGGAAATTATATGAAAAGGAGTGGAGGGAGCCATGGGAAACTGCACAGTGAGCCACTCACAGTGGGTTCTAGGGAGTGATAGATTGAAGGAAGGGGAGAGGTGAAAGGTAGGGCCCCTAGTGAGGAGGCTGCTGATGGAGGTAGCTCAAGTGTGGAGAAAGTGAAGAGAGAATGGACTGTATTTAGAAACACCAGGAGAGGAACTCAAGCCTTGGAATCCTTGGTAAGAATAAGAGGAAGGGGTCAAAGACCTTTGACTGTAATTAAAAGAAATAGGGAAGCTGTAGTGGGAGCTTTTGGCATGGTTCAGGCGTGTGAGGCGTAGGTTTGATAGATACCTGCACGCATGATGGAGCACAGGGGCTTGGCACTCTGGTGAGAGGTTAGGATCCTCACATTGAAGAAGCTGACTTCTAATGATGTACTGGAAGGAGTGTGAAAAAGCGGGAAGATTCTATAAAACTCATTCTTATTGTTTCCTGATGTAAGTATTATCTTTGTTAAAGTAGAGAGATGTTTCAGCGTTAACAGCGAATCGTGTGCATGGAGTTAGATGATTGCTAGGATAAATCAGAAGGATCAGTTATTTATGTTGTAGATATTGTGGTATGTTTTCATCATTTTCTTACTTTCTAAAAACATTTTTTTCTGGTTTTTCTTCTGTTTCTTGACATCTTTTCCTTTTTAAAAACTTTTTTTTTCTGATATTTCTTCTGTTTCTTGACATCTTTTCCCTATATCTAATTTTATGTATTTTCTTACTGATTTTGCATTAGCTGTTATAATAATTGGTGGCTGTAGAGTTTTCTCTGACAATATCTAGGCCTCAGTTTCCTTTCCCTGGCATAGTGATGTGGAGAACACCTTGCTGATAATTCCAGCAGCAGTTAAAGGAAACACGGCATCTTTGATTAAAAATTAAAAAAAAAAAAAAAAAGAAAGAACCTGATTGTTAACCAGTTAAAAAGTCTCATTGTTTACAGTACAATCAGAAGTTATTAAAATCCCATAAGAGCAAAGGAGTCAGTGGCCTCTGTTATTTGGACTGATAAACACATTCCTCCTTCAACTACCCATGCTTTATTCTCCCTCAGTAGATATGTTTAATGATTTGACATCGAAAGTGAACTTAGTAGCCTTGGTTCAGATGAGTTAAAATTAATTTTAGAGATAACTAAATTTAGGAGCAGCATGAAGTACATCCCAGTTACTGAAATCAGTTGTCTGGCATTCTGGTATGGTTCGACTTCTCATAAACTTTGGAAGTTGTTCTGCATCTGTTCATGTGACTGCTGAGCCCAGGCTGACCATGTTCACAGAGAGGTGACCCGTAGCTGTGAGTCTTACACAGCTGTGACATGGACCCATCAGATAACTTTCTTCTCCACACAGCCAGTGTTTACCGAACATCCAGGGTATGGCAGACGTCAAATTAAGTGCTGAGTCATAGACATACCTGCCATGCAAGGTAGACCTAAAACAGAATCCACCAAAACCATGTTGCTGTTAAATATATACACATATGTGGGGTGTATCTGGCTTTGGTTTTAGAATTAGCATTAAGTGTCTATTTTTTTCTTTTGTTCACAAAACATTTCCTAGATTTATATTTAGGTTTCGTTGAGTTTAGAATGCCACAGGAAAAAAAATGCTATCTTGCCAGGAATACTTTAAATGTAGTTCAAGTAGCTGTAGTAGGTCATCTTGCTAGGAAGATACTAAAATGTTACCAAATAGGAGCAAGATAGAAGGAGTAGTTGGATGGTTCTATTCAGTGTTGTTCGGAATAGACTAGGACTTAGTGTTGAATTGATTTGTCTGTCTGTCTGTGTCTGACTGTCTGGCAGTACTGGGGATCAAACCCAGGGAATTATGCATGCTATGCAAGTGTTTTATCACTGAGCTACATCCTACATCCCCAGCCCATTTTATTTTATCTTATTATTTTGTTTTATTTTTATTTTGTGACTACATCGTGCTAAATTGCCAAGACTGGCCTTGAACTTATGATTCTCCTGCCTTAACCTCGGGATGGTGGGGATTACAGGTTGGCTGCCTGTCTTCAGTTGATTTTTAAAAGAAAAAGTAGAAAATAGAGATGAACAATTACTAAAAGATTCAACTTAGATATTACAGGGAATTGAGAATTTTGAGTCATGATGATCTGAAGAGGAAGTTCTAAGTTCCTGTTGGGTTAAGAACTCATTCTCTTGTGAGTTTCTTTGCATTGAGCATAAGTATAGTTCTGATAGTAAAATAAGTCATAATGTGAATGATAAGGATTATGCTATGAAGTGCTTAATAATAGGGAACTGCAAAGTCCAATGATTTCTGACAGTGGTTTGGCCAATAACTTGAAAGTAAAAACTACCTGGTGAGAAGAATTCTGTTTGACAGAAACAATGTCTCAGAAAATCTGTGAGGCTGACAAAAGACATAACTACAAAAGGAGACCAAACCCAAGGAGGTTACTGTCTAATATCCTGCGCTATTTAAGGATTAAGTAAGTTAGAGAAAGCATTAAGTATATTCAGGTATCAAAAGTTGCTTTTTGTTTTTGTTGTATTTTGGATTTTGGGGAACCCAGGGACTTCCCACAGCCCTTCTTTATTTTTAATTTTGAGAGAGAGTCTGCCTAAGTCACCCAGGCTAGGCTTGAACTTCTGATCCTTCTGCCTTAGCCTTCAAGAGTGCTGGGATTGCTGGGAGTTTGGCTCAGTGGCTAAAGCACCTGTCTGGCAGGTGCGAGGTTGTGAGTTCAATCCCCAGTGCCACAAAAATAAATAGATAAATGAAATTTTAAAAAAAAGAAGAGTGCTGGGATTACAAGTGTGTAACACCATGTCTGGCTTTTCCTAGGATTTTATTTAATATTTTTATTTACTTAGTTTTATTTATTTAAACTTATTTAAACTTAACTTTAGATGGATGTGGTGGTGCATACCTGTAATTTCAGCTCTCTTGAGAGGCTGAGATAGGAGAATTACAAGTTTGAGCCCAGCCTGAGCAACTTATCAAAATAAAATTAAACCGGGCGTGGTGGCACACACCTTTAATCCCAGCACTCAAGAGGCTGAGGCAGGAGGATCATTGTGAGTTTGAGACTAGCCTGGTTCATAAAGTAGTTCAAGGCCAGCCTGAACTGCATAGTGAGACCCTGTCTCAAAAAATACGTTCAGGGATTTAGCTCAGTAGCATAAGCGCCTGCCTAGCAGGTGCAAGGTTGTGAGTTTGATCCTCGTTACCAAAAATAAATAAATAGATAAATAAATAAATAAATAAAATTTTTTTAAAAAGGGCTTAGGGTGCCACTCAGTGGAAAAGCTTTGGGTTTAGTATGTATTACTGGAAAAACAAACCAACAAGTAAAAAAAATCCTGGAGGATTATTATTAGACTATATTTCAGCCCTGTATGTGATTGAATGCTGTACGAAGAATTCATGATCAATACACGAAGATTATCTCTTTCTTAAAGGATGATACTCTTTTTCTGTTCATGGTGAGCTTGATGCCATTTTATAAAATGTGAAGAAAATACCTGAACATTTTAAATGCTCATGTTTATTTGATGGTCTGATGCTTGAAGGAGCTTTACATTTGACTCGTAAGATGTTAAGGCTGAAAGGGATTTAAAATTTTGGTATCCCAACATCTCTCATTTTTCAAGTGAAAATAAAATAGGAAGCCCAGATGTTTGTGCAGACGCAACTGGGAGAGTGTGCGAAGTAACTCACTTCTGTAGGTGGTGACAAGAAATGAAGCTCTTCACTCATTAAGGAGATGAGGGTGGGTGAATGAGAGCAAGCAAACAGCAACATCTACAGTGGGATTTTACCCTTGGTTCTTATTCTCCTTCCTAAGTGGCTGACGTAGAGTGTGAAATCTGGTACACACACACACACACACACACACACACACACACACACACTCACAAACATTTACTGCTTTGGCAACCATAGCTTTGTCTTTCAGCTACACAGATTAGAAAGAATAAGGAAAAATTAAATTTCCTTGTGCTGGGTACGTCTCCGTTTCTCTTCCTCTGCCATTCTCTTTGTATGTGAAAATCAGCAAGAGAAATCAACATGCAGGGGACAGTGGGTCAGGAATAGAGCTCTCACTTTTACTTTCTTTCTTGCCTGTGATGGAGGCAGATCTCATGGTCATTCTTGAGACAGACCTGTTCACCTTTTGAAGAGTGTGGGAATAGAAGGGGGAACAACAGAAGTGTATTTTTAGAATCTGCTTTTCGAAAGTCAAACCTAAAATAAACCTGGCCTCAATTTCAAGCAGTAGCTTTATTTCACATGTCCTAACTGGAGTCTAAGTTTTGTTTACTTGTTTATCTTTGTGGTGCTGGCAGACAAGCATTCTATCACTCAGCTCCATCTCCAGCCTCTTATTATAAATTTGAAGAACTTACTTTGATTTTTTTTATGCACAATAGAGTACTTTTGCATGTTAACAAGCTTATCATCTGCTAAGGCTTGAAGAATAAAGTATATGAAAGAGCATTAAAATAAATAAGTTGTGTTACATGTCATTTCTGGAGATAAAGTTGGAAGTCTGATTTTATTTTAAATTATGATCATACTTTTGCTTTCTGTTTTTCTTTAGCAGCCAGACAAGTTTTTGCATATTCTCACCCCATCAGGCAACACATCAGAACATTTTTTGTTGTATAATTTCCCTAGGATAGAAAAATTAGCACAGTTTGAATGACATGTTGATTATGAAAAGACCTTAATGAAATTCTTTTTGATCCTAGTAAACTTCAGATCGAAACAAGAACTAGAAAGCCAGTGTGAATTCCAAGGTAGGCCAAGGAAATGCAGGATTCACATGAAACTCCATGCAGAATCAAGAGAGAACCACAAAATCCGTACCTACTCAGGGCAATGGGGCTGGAAGGTCAGCAAAAGAAGTGGTGAGCATATCGCCATCTGCCTGTCAGTTTCATTTCAGAGGGTGCCAGCAGATGAAATGAAAGTGTGAATTTGAAGGTTTATGGAGATCAGATATTAGAGATGTCTGTCTCTGCTGTTTTTAAGATCAAAGCCTTTAAATATCTTGAAGAATACAGAGAACATAAGAGACTGATAAACTAAACCCTACTTGAGAAAAGATCACATGTGTAAGTGGCAGAAGATAAACTTTACAATAGAAAGAAACTATTTGCAAATTCTTAATATCCAAGGAGCTTCTATATATCAAGAAACAAAAATGATGGATAACATAACGAAAAGGGGTCAAAGGGAATGGAGAAATAGTTCACAGTATAGAAATTACAGATGACAATTGTAAGTACAAGATTATGCTCACTTTATGATGAGAGAAATGCAATTTTAAACTATATTTAAGATAGCGTAAAAAAATCCTCTATTTGTTAATACCTTATGGGGCCAAGTTTCTGGAAAAAACAGTGATTTGTGCATTGTCAGCAGTGGAATGAAGGGACACAGTCAAACTGATAGCAGTTTGGCCAAGACACTAACTTTTGAAATTTACCTACCTTCTCACCCCAGGAATTCTAATGAAATTTTCTACAGATACGTTTTGTGCAGAATGAGTTTGCACAAAGACATTTATTGCAGGATTGTCTAAAAGTAAAAAAAAAAAAAGTTTAAATGAACTATATATCCTTTTGTATGGGATTGACTGAATAAATTGGGAACAGAAACAAAAGTCAGTAGCACTTGCTGATTGGGAGAAATCTCTAAGGTAGAAGAAAGGAATCAGTCAAGCTATAGATGAGTATCTGGCCATTTATGTTGCATGTGAATATGTGAGTGTGTTTATGTTGTAACTATAAAGACTGTCTCAGGAAGGTTACACAGTAGTGATGGCTACTAGGAAAGAACAGAGTGGTGATAGGAGGGACATATATTTCTTGCTGTACACCCTTTACTGTCTTCTGCATTTCTAAACACATGCACATATTGTCTGTTCAAACCAAGATAATTTTTTTAACATCTTGAGGGTTGTCTGTGCTGATCAAGTAGGTTACATAGTTATAACTGACAGAATTCCTTGCAGCTGTGGGGCCCAAATAGTCACATTCACTACTACCCTGAAGGCTAAAATGCAAACAGAAGGGATACTGGAAGCATTTGCCTTTTGTCACAGAGTTGGCAGGACTTGGCTCTGTATAGTTTTCCTGCCCTTCTCCCTGTACCTTCAGTTAACTGCTGTCCCTGGGAAGGAGACCCAAGGAACACTGAGTACAGCCAGAGAATGGATGGAAGTTCGGGTAGGACAGACATGGAAGATGGCGATGGCAGGAGCCTGAGTCTGGGAGGACATAGAATTGGAGATACTAATTGCTACTACATCTCCAGGAAATGCAGTTTATATGGTATGATAGAAGAAAACGTTACACTAGGTCACAGTCTTGAGATCATCTTTTACCCTTGAGGTTTGGCACGGTGTCCAGGAATCTGCAGTTTATTTTTATTTTTATTTTTTTTAAGCGCCTTTGGTTCTGGGAGCCAGTTTTGACAGTCCTTGATTTCTTCCAGTCCTTGTTTTACAGACCGATTATCCCCTTCATCCCTTGAAATACCCATCCTCTGGAATATTTTTCTGGTGACTTCCAAAACTTTTATGGACTCTGCTTTCCCTGTGGTGCATGCTTCTAAAGAGTGATTATTTCTTCATGTCTTTGTCATTTTAGAGCCTGCAAAGAGGCCTTATATTAAGGTAAAGAATAGTTAGAAGAGAACACGGAGAGTAACAGCTGAGTGGATAGTGAGTGGTCACTTTGAGAAGAGTGTGCTAATAGGAATTTAATGAGCATGAGCAAGAGCATGAGCTGTTATGAGTTACACTGAAGAAGAGGAAAGCTTGGTGATGATGAGCGATGCGGTGATGCAAACTACGTTTCCTGAAAAGTAGCAATATGTTAATTTACATCACTGGTACAAGTTTATTCCAAGGAAATAGACATGGTTAATTTTAATTCACAGATGACACTGATGGAAGGATTTATATTCCATCAATCTCTTTCTTTTAACCTCCAGACAGGAAGTTAGCATTAAATGTATCCTACTACATGAATTAAGCAAGTACTATAAATACCTTTGCTCTGTGGAACTAGATGATTTTTGTGGCTCTGTTCTTTTTTAAACAAACTTATCTGGAAAGTAGGAGGAATAGTCAACAACCTTGTAGCAGCATGACACCATTAGCTGTCAAAGCAGGGTAATTTGAAGAGCAAAGGATGATAGAGATGAATGGCATAGGTCAGAGATCTTTGAAGCCTTGGCTTTATGGAGGACAGGGGGAAGTCTCTGAAGACCTTTCTATACCTTTCCAGGGCTGTGGAAATTTCAGGATGCATTCGATCCTTAACTTGTGTTTCGGGTGTATCTAATTCCTAGTGGAATTTTGGGATCAGATTTAATCTTGCATGGACGAGCACTAAACTACAGTTCTTTGACGGATAGGATAGAATATCTGAAATATGTATGAAAATGGTATTGTGGTACTAAACAATTTTCTTTCCCTTGCCATACATTCAACTTTTTTCAGTGTATCCCTCGATGACAGTAGCCTCCATATTATCACTCTGTCATGATATAGCCTTCTCTAGTTTTGTTTGTTTGTTTTGTCTTTTTGAAGCAAGGTTCAGGCTGACCTTTAACTCACCTTATGGCCTAGGCTGGCCTCAAACTCACAGAGATCCTCCTTCTCAGCCTCCTGAGTGCTGGACCCACTCATGGATGAACAGAGCCTCTTTCCTCATCTGAAACATGAGTGTAAAACAGTGGTTTTAAAAAGTTCTATGTAGAGAGAAACTACAATTATTAATCATTACATCAAATTTCCATATACGTAGGATCCAAATACCCAGAAAACCAGAATAGAAGCTTGGAAATTGTCTTAGTTCCCTTTCTCGTTGCTGAGACAAAATACCCAATGCCCAGAGTTAAAGGAGGAAAGGTTTATTTTAGCTCACAGTTTGCAGAGGTTTAAGTTCATAGTTGGCTGGCTTTGAGGTGAGGTGGCATTGTCAGAGGGGTATTGCAGAGAGAAAGAGTTCCTGGTAGAAACAAGGCAGCAAGCAGCAAGTACCAAGGGCCAGCCCTCTTTCTGTCCCTTATATCATATCCAGGATACACCCCCATAGGGTGAGTAGCACTCACAGCCAGGGCGGGGCAGCCTTAATCCTAGCATCGCACTGTGAATCAATCCCAGCATCACATCCTTACCAGCAGCATCAGACACCCTAGGTCAAGCCACCCCCCAAAATCCCACCTATGACCACATGAAGCTTTGGGGGGACATCTAAACACAAGCCATAACAGAAATCAAATACGAGTTACAACTTCATTACACTCAGTTAATTTTTCAAAAAATGGTTGGTCTACATTATGATTCTTTGCAAATTAGTTTGTTGTAAGTGAAAAGTCCAAGTAGAAATCCCAGTTTCTGGCCACTTTGGGATAAAGCCAGTACCACTCAGAAAGGTCAGCTGGTCTCCCTTTGGCTGCTTCTGAGGGTGCTGTCCCTCCTCTGTCTATCTTTGTCTTTTGTCTCCTCTCAGCTTCTGTTGTTGCCCATGATACACTTGGGCCTGGGCCTCCATTTACTTGTTGCCCATGCATTCTTCTCATTATTCTTGGCTTGCCCTACAAGTTCTGGCCTCTGGTCTCCTGTGCTACTGCACTCTTCCTTGGCTTACCTCCTGTGTATTTTGTCTTCCCAGGCCGGGGGAGCTCCTTTATTAGGGACAGACCTTTACTGTTTGTGTCTCCAAATGTCCTTAGGTATTTGCTCTGAGTTCATGTCCCTGTTCTGTGACCCCTTGTTTATCTGGGACCATTAAAGGAAGAAGCATTACCCAAAATTGATGCTCCTGTTAAACACAAACCTTTGTAGTGCCCATCCACATTTTTTTTTTTTGAGACAAAGTCTTCCTAAGTTGCCCAGGCTGAATTCAAACTCAGGAGCCTCATGCCTCAGCCTTCTGAGTACCTGGGATTATATGAGTGTGTCATGGTGCATGGTTTCCCTGCTTTAATTTCAGATCTTTTTTTTTTGCAAATGGAAATATTTCTGGAATGATTTCTGTATTTCACTTTATAATATTGCTCGTAGAGATGTCAACAGTAGACACCATCCAAAAACGACAGCTAAAAATGACTCAGGATTGAGTCTCCTTTCTGTGGCTGCAGAGACCAGCATCACTGTTTGCTCCTTTACAAAATAATCCCAGAATTCTTTGACCATTCACTGACTTTTTCCCCTTCCTCTTATGTCTTCTGCTTTTTCTTCCAGTAGCCTACAGGCCTCTGGCATGTATTCATGCTGCCCTTCCCCACCATGAATCTTCTCTTCTGACACTGGAGGAACAGGGGTATGAAAATGTAACTATTTCAGGCACATCTTTGAGGAAGTGAATAAAGAGGATTCTTGCCTGTCATTTTGCTGAAATACACAAGCTCAGAGATTCATTTTCCATATACATCCAGATACTAAAGAGGACACAAAGCCTTCCTCAGTGCTGGATAAATCTGGAACTGGACCTTTTACTTGATTGCAGACAGGTTTAACTGTACTCAGAATACTGAAAATGAGTTATTGTTCTGACATGCTTTAAGCCTGTCATCTTTCTCAAGATCATTTACTGATTTGACAGAATGTTTCTTGAGCACCTACTATGTGCTCGACTCTGCTGTAGAGGTCAGGGAAGGCCCTGCTCTTCTGGAGCACACTTCTAATGAAGGGAGACAGCCAGGACAAGTACAGTGTTTTAAATACAGTTAAGAACAATGAGGATGACAAAAGTGTCTGAAAACAGTGTTGAACTGGTGGATAAATCTATTTGCTAGAACTCTCAACAAAACCTCAAGTTGGGTGGCTTAGAACAACAGCAATGCATTGTTTCATAGATCTGGGTCTAGGAATCCAAAACCAAGGCGGATGCTTCTTGCCTCTTCCAGTAGCCCAGACACTCCTTGGCTTGTGGTATCATAGCTTTGACTATCTCTCCTTCTTCACTTGGTTGTCTTCCTTGTGTTTATGGCTCTCTCTCTACATTAAGGCGCTGGTCCTAATGGATTGAGGACATACCCTACTCCAGATTGACTAATTATCTCTGGAACAACATTATTCTCTAATAAGTTAACACTCTGAGGTACTGAAGGGCACAGTTCAGCCCCTAACAGGGACTTCTTCGAGTTGATGGCTGGGCAAGGCCTTGCCAACATGAGACACTCACTCTTCTGTAGAGGGATCAGGAGTGGGTGTCACTCACTCTTCTGTAGAGGGATCAGGAGAATGACCTGTTGGAATTGAAGATGGAAACGACGTTTTCACCCTTGAAAAGCGCAAGACAAGTCTGACTGATTCAAGTTACTTTCATGATTGAAACCAGTAGGATTTTCTTCTTGAATATTCTTGATTACTTTTGGTCAGGGAAAGACAGAAAGAATTGTTCTTTACAAACTAACTACTGAAAAATCAATTCTGCCACCAGTGGCTAATCACGTCTTAAGAATACTATTCATTAAGACTTCATTCTGCGTTTTAATAGAATTTTCTATCACCAAAGTTGGGTTTATTAACCTAGAAGCTTTCAGTATAAAAATATCTGAGAATTAAGCAAAACTTGTAATAGAGATTTTTTTTAGTGGTTAAAAATTGAGGCCAACTGTAGCCTTGAAAAACTTAAAATTGTACATTAAATGGTGAATTTTCAACAAGATTACAGCATTTTTTTTTCTTGTTTAGTTTTTTGTGACAGGGTCTCACTATATAGTTTAGGCTGGCCTTGAGCTCAGTGTGTAGTCGAGGCTGTCCTCAAACACGCAGTGATCTTCCTGCCTCAGCCTCCTGAGTGAGTGCTGGGATTATAGACATGCAACACTGCACCTGGCTTACAGAATTATTTTGATTGTCATTTGTGACACCTAGTAACAGGTGGCATTAGTGTTAAGCTATGTATTTATGAAAATCCTTAGTTTAAAAAAACTTTTTATGTCTATGTGGATATATACATTTCTCAGGATTGATAGGAAGATTTCCTGTTGAACTGGTAAAAGCAGGTAGCATTCAGAAAGCAGGATAAGATAACTTAAATGCTGCAATATTTATTGCAATATTGACATTATGAAATGTACATTAACATTGTAGACAATGTTGATGTAGTCGATATGTGTGTTTATAGAAAATCATTGCTTATAAATAACAAGCTTCTGTGAAAGTTTCCAAATATGAGTTCAAAATATTCATGTAAAATTAGATGTCTATAGTGAATGACTGTGTAGGTAAGGCTTTAGATTTCAAGCAGACTGGGTTCAAGCAAGTAAATCCTTGCCTGGTCTAGCAGCGTGACCTTGAATAAGTCATTGAGCTCTACCTCATTGGTAAAATGGAACATATAAAAATAGTGCATCTCATATAGAGTTGTTGGGAGCTCAGTGAGTTAGCTCACATATATTTCTTAGACCCTGTAGTAAGTGCTATTTAAATGCTAGATGTTATTTTTAGCATGCTAATTGAAAATCAAACATGTAATATTCATTAATTGGAGAACTTATTATGTAAAATGGCAATACAATCATAATGTCTCTTATGTTTTGTTACAAATCAAAAGCTAATTTGAGAGTGAAAGGAAATTGTCAACAGTATTTCCAAGGCTCTGTTCCAGTGTAAATCACTTGCTAAAAAGTATTTTCTATGCTTCCCCACTTAGTTACTTATAGTAATGACTATGTCCAAGAGATTGTTAGATCTTTAAGGAGAAAGATGATTAAGCTGTTGATTCTCTTCTCAAGATCCTGTCCATCCTACAGGGTGAATAAGACATAATAAAGTGTAATGCAGAGTATAACAAGGTAAATGTCACACCAAGAATATGATTCAGAGCTGAGTCCCACTGGAGTCTGGGAAGTTTCCAAGGAGGTTTTATGACTTAAGAGTGCCAGGGATAGAAATTTAGGAACCGATGACATTTTAAGGGAACAGAATGAATAGGAGGAGAAATCTGAGGGAGAGAAGAAACAGTCAAGTTAATAGGCAAAAGACTGAGAATCAAATCAGAGAGGCAAAATTTCTTGGAAGAGGAATGGACTGTCACACAAATTACAGAAGTGTCAGGAGACTGAGGATTGAGAAAGACCATGGAAAGTATTCCCTCCAGACCTCCACAGGGCCAGTGAGATTTGGGTGGGAACTGTGGTGGTTAATTTTCAGTGTCAACTTGATTAAATTAAGGAATACTCAGAAACCTGGTGAAGCACTGTTTGTGGATGTTTCCATGACTGTGTTTTGGGACTGAATTAGTTTGTGAGTGTGCATGAACAGGGAGGAAAAACCCCTCTCGTTATGAGCTGACACCATCCCGTTAGCCTGAGGACAGAGAGAACAAAAACTGAAGAAGGACTCGTATGTCTGTCTGTCCCCTTCTGGAGCTGGGAAGAGAAGTTCTCTCCTATGCCTGGAGTCTTCTTGACCTTTGTTTGCACTTTAAGATTTAAAACAGACCCTGAGACTGCTTTACACTATCCACTTCCCAGGTGCGGAGGTCTTGTGGGCCACACTGTCGCATCCCAGGGTCTATGGCTTGCACGGGGCCTGCCAGGGGACTTCTCAGCTTCCATAATTGCATGATCCCATTGCCTTAAGTTCCCTCTGTTATATCTAAGAACATATGCTGTTGGTTCTGTCTATCCGGGGATCCCTAACTAATATAGGGACTCATTGATTCTTCTTGTCAAAATAATATGTAACGTTTACATAAATGTGATTCATATACAGTCATATGCCTCCTGGTGCTGTTTTGTCAATGACAGACCATTTGCATAATAGTGGTCCCCTATGATTGTAACGGAGCTGAAAAATTCCTATCACTTAGTGACGTGGTGGCCATTTGAATGAAGCATAATGCCTTACTCAGGTGTTTGCGGTGATGCTGGTATAAACAAACCTACTGTATCGCCAGGGGTGTATAAGTTTGTAGCACATTCCAGTACTTGATAATAAATAACTATGTTATGTCTTACATACTTAGTTGACTATATCATTTGTGGTTATTCTTCGCCTACTTCTAAAAAAGTTCACTGTAAAAACAGTATGTGCTGTTCACCTGGTAGCAGTCTCATTCATCTTGAACATCTTGGCTGCATCAGGAGACCGCACAGAGTGACCGACCCATGCCATCGAGGTCTGTGTAGGTGCACTCTGTGAGGTTCATGCAACAATGATGTCAACTAGTACATTTCTCAGAATGTGTCCTCATTATTAAGTGATACGTGACAGCATAGGAAAGTTTCTAGGAGTTTTTAAAAACTCCTTAAAAAGCATTTTTTGGACTAGTTACCATTAATTTAGCATTTTGTTTGCCAAGCCTTTCTTATGGTTATCCTCTGGTTTAGGGCTTTGTGGTTGCTTTTGCAAGCATGTATTATGCCTTCCACTTTAAATGTGAGAAGCCAGATTCAGAGAGGAGGTGATCAGCTCACAACTCATCCCTGCTAGATTGGTGCCCAGATTGGTGCTATAACCTGAACTTGTAATCAATTTTAGATAAACTAGGCTTTGTATGACTTTATTCACCAGGTATTTCAGATGCAGGATGGATAAGACTTAGCCTTCGTTATTACTGGCTATTCTGACCTTCTTGCTAGTCTTTAAATCAGGGTTATTCTCACTTGAGGGCCTTGACACTTGTTCTTTCTCTGTCTTGAGAACACTTTTCCCCCTGCTTTTCGCAGGGTTGGGGGTGGAGGGTGGAGGGGGAAGGCTCCTCTTCACCTTTCTCCTGACACTCCACTGAAGTATGTCCGTTGCTTCTGAGCTCAGTCTGAAAATAACACTTTCCTTATGTGTTTGTTGTCATTCATCGGCTCCAACATGATGGACATCCAGTCCATATTTGTGGAACGAATGCATGGATTAAGGTAACTGGTAAGATTTTTCATGTCTGCACCAGTGAGCTTTCCCACTGCTGAGACCAAATACCTGATACACACAAGTTGGAGGCAATGGTTTATTTGTCTCAGGATTTCAGAAGTTTCAGTCCTTAGTCACCTGGCTTAAATGCTTGGTGGAGTGGGTAGTAGAGTGTAGTTGCTCACTTACTGTGACAGGGAAGCAGAGCACAGGGAAGGAGTGTCAGCAGGAGGTGTGGTCCCTGAAGGCACGCCCTGAAGACCTGTCTCTAACTGGGCACCTCCTCCCAACTGCACATCAGTGATGAATGGCTGTGGATTAACCCACTGATGAGTGTGGTGCTCCTGTGATCCAGCGGCCTCTTCAGGTCTCTTAATCCAGTCAGGCTGGTCATTAGGATTAAATGACACAGCGCAGTCATTGCTCCTTTTGTATTTAACTTCTGAGCCCTTTTAAAAGAACTCTGGCTTGAAAATTAGATGACATTTTGAAAGCAAGTCAGAGGGCTTTCTCCTGATTTTATGATAATGCCACATTTTCTCAAATTCTAGATGGACATCGAGGTGCTCTTATTTGTATTATAAGCAACCTAATAAATTGCCTTGTGTACAGATCTTTGTGTACAACTAATTGTTCTCTAGAATTGCTAGATCAAATGGTGCAAACATTTAAAGACCTTTGTTAGGTATCCCCTAGTAGACTAGCCCTCAGACATTTTTAAAAAATCTTTTTTTTTTTTACTCCAAGAACACGTGGAAGAGCTTAATATGAACTATTTTATAAACTGTGAAAATATAGACATAATAATAAAATCTGATGCATGTACAGTTTATATGTCAGGCAGTTTTAAATTCTTTATAAGTAAAGCCATTTAATACTCAAAATAGTATTGTCGGTTAGTATGACCAGCTCCATTTTAAAGATGAGAAAACCAAGGCACAAAGAGATTAACTTACCCAAGGTAGTTTCCTTATCTGTGAGTTGCAGCCAATATTAAGATTTAACTCTGGAGCTGTTTAATCTTCTGGGCTCCTTTGGCTCCTGGTAAAAACTCAGAGAATCTTGCCAGTAGTATTAGGAAGTTATTTTTGTCCTAGAAAGAGGATGCTCAAAGATACAGTAACTAAAATGACCAGAAAGAATTTAATTGGATGTTAGTTTTTCAGATAATGGATAGAAAATTTTCTTCAAGTTCAACTTTGTCTAACTCATTTGAAATTTGGTACATTGTTGGTGTTTAAATGACATAATGACAGTTTCTATAATTTTCATATCAAGAGGAAATTGGGTACGGTGTATGTCCATTGGGTGCTTTGTACACTCAATCCAGGCTTTGCTGTGTTGAATATGGTAATACTACCTGGTAGGTAGTAAAATATGACCAAAACAATAATCTTTATTGGTGATAGAAATACTAATGTTGAACTCAGTTTTCTTAAATTGAGTATCCAAAGGCAGGTTTTATATTTTTCATTGTATCATTGAAAATTCTGCTTTAGACAAATAGAAGTTCACATTCTTTTTCTTCCTCTCTGCACCCTTCCCCTTCAGCAAATATACTGTTCATATTCTTAATACTTCTCGTGTTTTGCCCATGAGGGGATGCCAGATGTTTTTCTGTTTTTTTTTTTTTTTTTTTTTTTTTTTTTTTTTTTTTTTTTTTTTTTTTTTTTTTTTTTTTTTTTTTAAGAAAGCAGCTAATTTTATTGTCTGGAGCTTAATTGTGTGGTTCTCTGGCTCTTTTGAGATACTGAGTCTTCAACCTTTAGCTGCCTTTAGTGACTGCTCAGATGTCATGTGGAGCCTGAGCTGACATTGCCATTAAGAGGTTATTATTTTTTTTTCATTTTTAAATCCTCAAGCTAATGCTCTTAGGGGGCTTTTCATAGAACTAGAAAGCTCTATCTATTCGTCTTTTTTAACTCCCACATCACATTGCCTTGTACATACAGGGCATTTGATAAGCGTTAAATGTATAATTTTTGTTAATTGAGTCATATAAAATTACACTGTGTATTATTTGCCATTAGAAATGCTAATTATAGGTTTGTTTAGATTGTGTTTACACTTCAGTCATTGGGAACATTGAAGAAAAAGCACGAGGCTTTTTCCTTTAAACTGTAATGGAAAATGCATACTTGGATAAATTGTTCTAATACGTTAGTACTTCCAGTACTAACTGCTGTACTTCTAGTCTCAAAATGTCCATTATAATGTGGCTGACAATTATTTCTGTTTCTCTGTATAAGAAATATTTTTAAGAATTCTTTGAGAAGAATGTCTATTCTTTGTGAAATAATGTAAAATGATAAGGTTTAGGAATTATGTTTTTCAGAGGCAGCAATAAGTTAACAAAAGTTAAGTACATTTAAATTGGGGGTGCTGTAGCTTTTTAGTTGCTTCTTTTTGGTTTAAAATAGGCCATTTGACATTTCTTAGCAAATCAGTAACTTAAAAATTAAAAGCAAGCAAGGTTCTGTTTTTCAGATTAGCCTTTAACAATTCCCCCGCAAGTCATGATGCAACTTTCTTTTTCCCCGGCTCGCATAGGTAAAATGTCTGTATCATCAACCAGTAATTAGTGCTCTCATTTTGAGGGTGGTGGTAGAATGTCATCCAGGGCTGTTCTTTGATAATTTTATACTGCTTTTTATATTTCTCTGGATTTTTTTTTCCAAAATGGATTTTTATATCAGAATTCCACAAGTGTTTGAGCAGTCCCAGAAAAATATTCCTAAAATTTAAGTTCCATATATATTACTATTGTTTTGAGAATGATGATTATATTCACATTTCTAATTTGAAGTTAATTGTTGACACTCTGGTTACTGGTACTCTGTCTAAGGAACAGTGTTGGTAGGCAGCTGATTTTCATAAAATCAACTCAGAATGATACATACAGAAAGGGAGAGTGGCCATCCTTTACAATGTTTCTTTTAGCATTGTTTTGAGAATATTTTATGACAAGAATATGCCTAAAATATCTCATATTTTATTAGCATCTCAAGACCCAAGGCTTGGCTAGCACATTCACAGCACCCAAGTCAAAGAAAGGATCTTGGAATTCATCCGGTCTACCTTCCTCATGTTCTAGATAAGGATACTGAGGTTCTGAGAGTTGAGTGAGAGTTCTAAGCCAGTGCTAAATAGATCTTCACTTGTGCTGACCATCACATACCTGGCTACCAACCCTTCCTGAGCTGGTCTATGGTCCACATTAGGACTGATTTATAAATACATGTACTGATGTATAAAAATAATGAGAGAGAACTATAGTATTCTTTTTATTCTGAGAAGCGTGTTTCATGTTTAGGGTTCACGAATGTTTTTCTCCATGCTTGTTACTGCAGTTGGAGTGCTTTTTCAGATACAATGCCAGTTTTAAAATCAAATCACAAAGTAGGCATATTTAGATCCTTTCAGTGGCAGAACCCAGGTAGAGTTTGAGTCCTAGTTGTTAATCAACTATTCCAGTGTGTGTAGTGAGTACTTACAGTGTCAGAACCTTATAACAGTAAACTTTAATTTCTCCCCTCCTGACTTTTGTGCTATTATTGTCATATGTTTAATCTACATATTAAATACCATTTTACATTGCTGCTAATTTTGTTGGAATGCCACTTATCTTTTAAACAGATTCAAATGATAGTTTTTTAAAAAACTATGTTTACTCATGTTTCACTATTTATGTTGTCCATCATCCCTTTTTGCAGGTCCATATTTCCATGTTTAATCATTTTCCTTCTGCTTAAAGGACTTCCTTTACCATCTCTTGTGTCTCACTTGCAACCTTCGTGTGTCTGAAAGTATCTTTATTTTGTGTTTGGTTTTAAAAGATATTTTCACTGGATATAAAATTATGGGTAGATGTATTTCAGTATTTTAATGACATTACTTCCTGATGGCATTGTTCCCAGCAAGAAATATGTTTTTATCTTATTTTTGTATATATCATGTCTTTTTTCTCTGGCTGCTTTAAGATTTTCTTTTTATCAATGGCGTTGAGCAGTTTGAGCATGGTGTGCTTGATGCAATTTTCTTCACGTATCCCGTGCCCTTTGCGTTTATTGCATTTAATTTTCAAAAGTTTGAAAATTTTCTGCCTGTTTCTCCAGATTGTTTTTCTATCTCTAGTCATTCTTGATTTGACACTAACATTGTGAATCTTGTTGGGTGCTAGGTATTTTTGCATCCCTATAAATATTCCTGAACTTCGTTTGGTGGATGCAGTTAATTTAGTTAGAGATAGTTTGATTCTTTTAGTCCTTACTTTAAGATTCTTTTAGGTAGGATGAGACAGTATTCAATTTAGGTAGGACAAGATAGTACTCAATTTTGGACTAATTATTTCTGTGTTCTCCATCTTGGGTTTCTTGAATCATGAGGTTTTTGAGACTGGCAGGTCAGAGCATACTGCTTGATTCCGTGAGTGAGAACTGTGTGCTGTAATCTCTAATCCTTCCTGGTGGTTCTTTTTCCAGCCCCTTTTGTTTCCTTACTCCCATGAGCAGGACTCACCTGAAGTCTGAGGGAAATTCCCTGTTGATCTCTGAAAAACTCTCTCTGAGAAGCTCTCTCATTTCCTTCAAACTTTGGCTGCTTTGGTTTTCCCAGACTGTCACGTCAGCAAGTGGACTGATCGCTGCCTGTGTTCTTTCTCTGTGTGCCATGGCTGGAAGCTCTCTCATTAGTGAGCCGGTGCAGTCTTTGTTAGGATTCATTTCGCTCCTTTCCCATCTCCCAAGGAATCACTGTATGTGTTGTTGCTTGATGCTGTTTTGAAAATCCTTTCTTTGTATGTTGTCCATTTTTGGTTGTCTCATATCACAAGATAAATTCCGTCCTTGTTACTTCTTGCCTGGAAACAAGAGTTCTTCAGTGTGATGTTGAAGTGCTGAGGCAGTTAGAAGAGTAAAGTGGGGCTTAGGCGGGGTGGGTTATAACAGTTAACATAGCTAGTAGGGTGAATGGGCAAGATGGCCAACCAACGAAAGCCCAGTGGAGATGGAGAGAAATGCTCGCAGTGTTCCTGACACAGCCGAGTGAGGAGTGAGATGACTGTAAAGACCTCAGACACAAAACAGGTTAAAGTTAGCCCTGGGTGATTGCAGTGAGAAGTGATAGGGGAAAATGAAGGTGTAGCATTTTACTTGATTTTCTTAGGATTCTTAGATTTTTAATAACAGTTCCAGATAGATTGTAAATCTGACAAAGATAAAACAGTAAATCTTTTAGAAAAACAAACTAAGCAAATATTTCACACAAAGGCATAGAGAGTGCTCATAAATTGATAAACTAGATACATGCTATTTAAAATTCTATCAGAAACAGCATAAGGGAAGTAAACAAAGCAACCGAATAGGAGAAAATATTTCCAGAATATATAACCACAATACTTTTAGGTCAGTGACTTGACAAATGAGAAGTTATGTATATTTGCTTACCAAAACACAAATTCATTAGCATACAGGATGGATTTGTATATTTCCTGAATTGTTTGTCTAATCCTCTTAAAGGCATTAGACCACTAAGCAGCGCAGCTAAGTGTTTGATCAGTTTAATTAGAATGATCATTTGTCACACTTTAGAAACAATCGGCTCTTGGCTATGGAAGAATCAAAGGCTGGGCAAAAATGTACTATTTGGCTATCTTTTAAAAGTTACATTTCAAACTGTTGAAATGTAGTTAGTATATAAACTTCAACTCAAAGATACTTAATACGCTTGTTATTCAGGTTATGCACTATACTGGTTAATCAAGATTATGTGTCTAATTTTCCAAGACTTTTCAACAATTCTTTTGTTAATATAAAATGTGAAGGGCATGCAAGTAGGATTTATCTTACTGGCTCTTTTGAGAAAGCTAGCACCTAATGGTTATCTTCTATAATGGATTAAAGTATTGTCTAGTGAATCGAATGAAACAATAAAAGAGTTCCTTTTTGAGCTGTGTGGTTAAAAATATTGGGTGGTCTTGGATGAATTTATAAACTACATATGAAAATCTGTGTAATTTCTTGATAGTCTTCTTCTATGTAGAGTGGACCAGTGAAACAAAAAGCACAGAACTGTGAGAACATGAAAAGGTAGCTATATCCTTCATAATAGTTTTACCTATCTTTTGGTTTTCAAGGTGAGGAAAGGGATAGAAAAATTTGATTCCTGTTGAATCCCTTGCCAAAGAGTTTAGTTTTCTTACCAAAGGCTTTTGTGAACTCTTTACCAACTGTCTCTTACAGGCTTTATTGTTGCTGTTGTTGTTTTAAATGAGAAAATATTATGACCAGTGGCCTGTGCTTATAGAAGTGGCCATGTGTGCACGGGGCTGTGGGTGCCATGTTAGTTTCCTGTGGCTGCTATATAACAAATGACTGCAAGTTTTGAGGCCTAAAACAATAGATTTATACTCTCATGGTTCTGGAGGCCAGAAGTCCAAAATCTGTTCATTAGGTTAAAATCAAAGTGATGGAGGGAACACTTTTACTTTGGAGCTATAGGATAGAATTCATTCCTTACTTCATTCTGCTTCTAATGAGGGCCAGCAGTCCTTGGCATTTCATAGCATGTGGCCACATGACAAACTGTCCCATCTTCACACCCTTCTTTCCTCTATGTTCACCTTTTCCTTTTCCTGTATGTCTCAAAACTCCTGCCCCTCTGTTATAAGGACACATAGTCAAAGACAGCCCCCAACCCCAGTCCACAATAAGTGCTTGCTCTTAGTATTTTTAACTTAATCTTTTTATTTTCCATATCCAATAAAGTTCTCTCTGGCCATATAAGATCATCAGTGAAGGGATTAGCAAGTAAACTTAATCATTTGGGGAGAAGGTGAATTTTCCAGTCCCATTGGGTTATTCCAGCTGTGAGTACATGGCCATGCAAAGATGCCTGTAAACACCTGAATACCAAGAGTATGCAAGGGAAATCACCTGTGAGTACCACAGGCATGCTGAGCTGGAGTTCCAGCTCCTTGGTGTTCTGGGAGGGAATGGGAAATGGAAGTGGGAAGACTATTTTGAAAGAATCTAGAGGGAGGATAGCAAAGGTACCATACCAGAGACCTTCGTCTCCACCCTATACAGGGGCCTTCACACTGAGCTTCATCCTGAGCCCTTTTTATTTTTATTTTGAGTTAGGGTCACACTAAGTCAATAAACTGTCCAGGGTGGGATTTAACTTACCGTCCTCTAGCCTTAACATCCAGCCCTACCCTGTACTGGGACCACAGGTATGCACCGCCACACACAGCCAGACTCCAAACTCTTAACCTCTATGTCAGAGATTGGCGAACATTTTTCAATTAAGGGCTAAATGATAATTGTTTGAGGCACTGTGGGCCATAAAGTCTGTGGCTCTTCAGCTCTGTTGTAGTGCTACAGCAGCCAGGGATAATATGTAAATGGATGGGGATGAATGTTTGCCAATAGAGCTTTATTCACAAAGCTAGGCAGTGAATTGGGTTTGGTCTCATGGTCCAGTTTCCAGTCCTTGCATTATGCACAGACATTTTTTATTGTTTTAATTTTTATTTAGAAATAATTTTAGACTTACAGAAAAATTATAAAAATACAACTCACTTCCTGTACACCCTTTATTGAACTTCGAAACTAAGGTTAACGTCGCAGATTATAATACCTTCATAAAAATAACATTGGTGTAAACTGTTAACTAAACTACAGTCATTACCTGAATTTTACAGTTTCATTTCTGTTCAAGGATCCAATCCAGGATCATCCCACATTGTTTTTAGTTATTGTTTCCTTAGCCTCTTCCAATCTATGAGGCCTCATCAGTCTTTCCTTATCCTTTATGGCCTTGACACTTTTGAAGTATACTGTTCCTTGGGTAGAATGTCCTCTGATTTAGGTTCATTTGATGTTTTGTGTTTTCTAATGATGTTAATGATGTTAGGAATATGTAGCAAGAATATCATAGAAGTGATGTGTTGTTATATTAGACATTTCATGATGTCAGTATGTCTTATTATAGGTGACGTTAGTCTTGATTACTTCCTGAAAGTGGTGTCTGTTGGATTTCTCCACTGTGAAGTTACTATTTTCTATTCATATTTAATAAATAGTTTGGGAGAGACATGCTGAGAATATACATATAATTGGTTTCTCCTTAACCTTTTTTTTCCTCTTTTTCCTTTTTTGGTACTGGCAATCAAACCCCAGGATTCATGTTTGTTAGGCACTGCTGAGATACATCCCCAGTCCTCTCCTTAATCTTTTGTCCACTAATTTTAGTATTCATGAGTGGAGTACAGGTAGTGATTATGACTGAGGTGTTTGTCTAATAATGGTATGCTGTTTCTCCCTTCTGTATTTACTACCTGGAAGTCCTCTGTAAGAAAGCGCTGTCCTATGTGTGTGTACATATGTCTTGTGGGACTAATGAATGTTTATGTCATTGTGTAGGTAATATAACCTTTATTTTGTTGTTGCGATTGTTGAAGCTTTGGCTACTGGACACTCTTTTGGGTGAGGGGTACTTCCTTTCTGTTCATCCAAAAGCAACTGCAGTTTTCTGTTTCCCCACCTACCTCTCTCCTATGGCCTTTTCCTTAAAAGCATGCATTGCCACCTGTTTTAATTAATTATTTCAATATTTATTTCCATGTCTCGAAGTTAAATGTTCATATTGCTAATTTATTATTTTTCAGTTGTAGGAATTGCATACTGGTTTTTTGCTATAGAACATTAGAATTAACTTCCCAATGCCTCTTCCCCATCACCATTTCAGGTTTACTCTTTTTGTTCTCTACCATGTCAGCATCATTGCATTTTATTAGGTCAGTGTCTTAGTTCACTTTCTACGGCTATGACTGAATAGCACAAACTGGCTAAATTTATAAAGAATATAGATTTTTTTCAGCTCACTACACTAGAAGGTGGGAGGTTCAAGGTCAAAGAGGGGATCATCTGAAGAGGGTCTTCTTGCTGGTGAGGACTTTCTGGTACAGAGCATCACATGGCAAGGAGGGTGCAAACAAGCCAAATTAACCTTTATAACATCCATTTATAAGGTAACCATTATTTGTGAATGGGATAAAAGTACCTCCTGGTCCCACCCAAGAGCACTGATTTGAGACCCTTAAATACTCACATAGAGCTTCTAAACAGAGGGCCTCTTAGCCAAGCCAGTCTCCTGAAGAAGCCCACCTTCTCTACAACAGCCATACCTTGGAGTTTGTCCTGTTACCCCACACAGATTTTGCAGGGAATCATCTCCCAAGCTCTGCCTGAAGGCTACATGCTTGACTGTCATTTTCTTCTCTATTAAATAATTTCAAAGGCTTTCAAAGACTTAGTGCATTTTCCCTCTTTTACTCTTTCCATATTTTTGTTGTATTACTCTGAAAAAAAAGACCATTAAAAATAAAGACTAAGCAAAATTTAATATCTGCAAAGATTTTCAAATTGACCTTCCTCTGCCATTATGGCAGGCTGGTATATTACTATTGGATGATTGTGAGGTTCTACCAGAGAAACAAAACCAATGGAAGATAGAATTAATGTAGTTATTGGCTTAGGTGATTGAGAGTGGTGGCTAGACATAATTCAACCTAAGGATATTATTTCTTGGCCTTTTTTGACTATTATGACTTGATAGAATTTCAAGTTTGGGTGTCAGTTTTGGCAGACAAATAGAGACACACTGTGCTTCTCTTTATTGGGAGACCCCTCTGTCTGTCCCCCTGGGATACAAATGACCCCTCTATCTTTCCCCTGGGAGAGAGTAGAGGCTGAGACAAGGACAAGAGTGAAACAGGTTGTCTAGAGTCCATGTTCTAGGTCCAAATAAGGCGTAATTTCGTAGCTAGACTAAGAAACAAGGACAAGGGGATATTGAAGCTTTAGTCAATCCTAGGAATGTTAGACAGAGGGACTCCTTGTGTACAAATCGAGAAGGAGCTGCATGGCTTTTGATGTAGCTTTGGAGATTTTGGGTAACAGTTACGTCTCAGTGGCCCAAGGAATTTATCTAATCCTGCCTAGCACTCACTTTTTTGGTTGTCCCAGACCTAGAACCACCCAACTCCATCAGGTCTTTTTGCCAGAGCGCGATTGCTTCCAGCATTGGATGCTTGTTTCCTGATGACACGGTGTTGCCATTTTAGCACAGATTCCCTAAGGCCCCATTAGCCCTATCAGCCTGCCAGGACTCAAGTCTTTGCCTTACCCTACTCTGAAGTACTTTGGATTTGGATCTGTCAGGTGGCAGCATCAGCCTCAATTCCTAACTTCTACCCTCTGCTCAGAGTTCCAGCTTGGAGCCAGATGAACCTTTTTTCCTACTGTTAGGAAGAGTGGTATCTTCTCCATTCTGGGGCTGCTGCCAAGGAAAGATATATCCTTGGAATGCTAAATTGCAACTCAATGCATTTTCTTCATAAAAAGCTGTAAATGGTAGTTAGCAGCTCCAGTTAAGCTCTATTATGGCTTAACACATGGCCAGGATTCAGCCACTTACAACACTTATTTTTAAGGAAAAATATGTTTCAAGTTCCAGGTAATAGATTTGAAAAACCAACTTTTTGGTAGAAGTCCCATTGGTAAGTTGGGGCTGCCTTTCAAGAGCATGCAAGGGAGGGAAAATGTCTTCATCAAATATTCATTAGGCTCCTGCTTGTATGTCATGCTGTTGTGACTGCTGGATCTGTGGGGCCTCTGCTGGGCCTACTTTAATCCGCTGTAATAAGGCTGCCTTACAAATTGCCCTCTGAACCTTAGCACACTGTGGACCTTTCCTTGACTTATGGTCTGTCATACTAATGGGAAGGATTAAGGCATGAAGTATTCCTAGTCTGAAAAAGTGCAATTTTAATTTAAATGTGTTGTCCTTTCTTAGAACCCAAATTCTGTTACTCACTGAGCCTACACTAATTTGTGTGATTCTTTTGAGGGTCAGGGCAGTCTTCTTAAATTAGCCCCTCCTATTGGTTCTGTGTTTTCTTTCAAGTGAGGCACTCTTAGAGTAATGTGACACCCAGCACTTTTCAAAAGATTAAAGTAACCTGTCCTAATGTGAGACTTACGGCTAATTGCCTGAACTAACTATACATAAAGGGTCATGCCATTAGTCTTAATGAGAACTGACTTGAGAAAGTACAGTTGACCCAAAGACTGAATAACTTTTGCAAACAGTAATCAGAGAGGTGGCATCTGTGGTATAAAATACCTTAGCTAGAAAGTATTCATGTCTATTTAAACTGGGTTTCCCCCCAAGTTGTTACCTTTACACTTGGTTATTTCTTTTTCATTGAAAATATGCACTCTTTTGAGCATGGAGAGTAAACTCAAAAGCTCACAGAGGAGCTTCTTTGTATAAAGAACTATGCAGTGTGTGAACATGGATCCTCTTGGTTGTGCCTCTTCAGACTCTTTGGTAAGCTCGTTACCACCCACTTAAAATGTCACTGTTCCCAGGGCTCTATCCTAGGTCTTCTCACTCTGCACTGTACCCCTTCCCTGCTTGACCTCATCAAGTTCTGACTCTGCACTGGCAAATTCAAAATGTATTTATCCGGACCAGTTTTCTTCTGAATTCTAGATGTGTATTTCCATGTGATTCACTTATAGGAATTAAAGACTTGTACATACTCCAAATGGAACCATGATCTTCTCCCTCAGAGCCACGTCTGCTGCTTCTTCCTGGCTCTTCAGCTTGGAAGACCATGTAATACAACTCCATGACCTGTTGCTTCCATCATTTCCCTCCATCCTCCTGTCTGTTCACCCCCGCCACCTCGTCTGCATCCTGGATTGTAGTATTAGTCTTGTGACTGCTCTCCCTAAACTCAGTTTGCCTCCTAAATTATACACAGTTGCTAGCAAAGTATGCAGGCACAAGTCTGATCCTGTCACTTGTTTCTTAGGTGTGCAGTGATTCCCCATTGCTGGTTGGTTACAGTCAATATCTTTTCCTAGTGTGGCCTTTGATCTTATATGCTTTCTATACCTAATTCGCAATAGCCTAGATCGGCCATCTTTCAGATGATTGAATTTCTCTGGGTCTTCCCTGCTTATAACGTTTTCTCATATGGCTCCTCGTGTGTCGAATGCTCTTTCTTTGAGACTCTGCCTGGCTACTGCCTCCTTACCCTTCTAGTCTCAGCTTCTGTATGTCATTCTTCAGGGAGATTTCCAAAAGCACTCTCCAGTTGGTTAGATTTTCCTACTAAATATGCCAACAGCATCCTGTGTTTCCTAGCGCTCACTATAATTATAATTGAGTATAATTACTGGTTTGATGCCTGATTTTCATACTAGCCTGTAAACTCCATGAGAGCAGGGATCATGCCTCTCTGGCTCACCATTCTCTCCCCCAGTGCCTTTCATAACAAATATTTGCCAATCGAATGTATAATGAATGTAGTTGGACAGAAGTTGTGGCATATGTTATGTGTATTTGTACTTATGCTTGAATATGGGGTATCTGATGTTCTAAGAACTTGAACGCTTCCCACTCCATAATGAAGCAATACTGTGAAGGCCTTATATAGATCTTGTTAACTGTTCAGCTGTTGTATCCTCTGCCCCCTTTCATTCTGGAAGTAGACTGTTTTGGACAGGGTCCTACTAGAGAAGTAGAACCTCCAAAGCATGAAAAAATGAAAGGCAAGAATTAGCTTTTGTGGTAGAGGGAGCTGGGCTGGCAGGTAGGAAATGAACCCTTTGGGCAGGCCTTCAGGAAGAACCGGTTGGGATTCTTGGACAGAGGGTGAGACTGCTGTTCACAGGTTGAGTTTTTTTCTTCAGGGAAGCTCGAACTTTGCTTTTGAAACCTTTTAGCTGATTGAATCATTCCCACTCAGATTTCTTAGGATAATCTCCTTTACTGAAAGTCAACTGATAGTGGATGTCAAGCACATCTACCGAGTATCTTCACAGCAACACCTAGGTCAGTGTTTGATTAAGTAAGAGTGTTTGATTAAGTAAGTATTTTGATAGAACATAGTCTGTAGCAAGTTGACTTGTAAAACTGACCATCAAATAAGTCTTTGATGTAAAGTACCAGTTTAAAAGCAAAACTAACAAAAGCCTCACCCCCTGCAAAGAGCAGGTATCCCAAAACCAAAATGGGGTTCTTATTAGCTATGGCAATAATGTCTTTATAGAAGAAATTTTTCCTTTTTTTGACTATTGTGCTGAAGTACTCCAAATAACCTTATAACTGACTATTCCCCAAAACAAACATGTGACTATTTCTAATGTGAATCTTTAAGAAAATTCTCAGAAAGTTAGTTCTTCCACCGTCTAATGAATAGACAGCTGTGTCTTCCACGGCAGCTTTTTGTTAGCACAGCAAACATTTACTGGGCCAAAGCCAAGCAGGGGAGATGCAAGATGAGGCAGAATACTACCCTGTACTTCGAGGACTTGCAGTGTCTTTCTGCAGACAAATAAGTAAACAAATAACTGCGGACCCAGGGTTCACAGTTGGAGACTGAGCCAGGCGTGGTTTGATGCCAGAGTGTAAAGAACTGTGAAAGTGAGCTTGGGGATCCAGATTTCTTCTACAGGCGCTCTCTGTTGGTGTGTGCCACATTTCTGCTATTGGAAGGGGAATTGGGCATGGAGGGCGAAGTGAGAGAAGGAGGAGTGTTCCTGCTAGGAGTCTGAACTAATCCATTGGCAGCATTGTTGAAGAAAAGAGGCTGGATTTTTAGAGCAACAGAGTTCTCAGCGGAGTGAGGGAGAGAAGATTTGAAGATGACTTTGGGGTTTATTTCTTAGATATGTGCAGCGGCAAATAATGGGAGTGGGTGATACCAGGGCAAAAATGAGAGCTTGGTTTTGAGGTAGGTGAAGGGGGCAAAGGGAGCAGTAGCTACTTTGCACAGATCTACACCAAGTCTGGTGTGTTCTGCACTGCATCAGATGCTGATTGAGAGGCTAATTGTATTCCTAGCTAGGATGTAATCACCCAAGGAGGGACTTGAGTCAAGACTGGGTTTGAACTTCTTTGTGATCCTTCTGCCTCAGCCTTTCAGGGTGCTGGAATTACAGGTGTGATTTACCATGTCCAGTAAAACTTCCATGTTTTTATGAAGGTTAATATAGGGCTGCCATTTTAAATAGTGCCTGATAGTTGATTCTAAGAAGATGTCTGCTTACAGCTAAAGATGAATCCTAGTTAGTAGAAAAAAATAGTCTTACATTCATGAACAATTTCTTAATTAGTCTTATAATTCCCAAAGAGAATCAAGAAAACAGAGTTTTTGGACTTTGAACGTATCTCTTGGTATATATTCACTGATCTACTTTACAGAATGACCAATGCAAAAGGCTCTCATGGCCAAATCTGGGAAAATTGGAGCATAAAAAATTGATATAGTAGATTATAAACCATTAAATGAAATAGGATTCCATGAGTCTGTGTTGATGATTAAGTAAATGTTGTGGGAAAGGAAAAGCTCTTCTTTTATTGCTTGGCAGTGTTAACTAGTAAATGTGGAAGGAGTGTAGGAAACAGGAAAATCACCATTTGGCACACTTTGCAGTGATGATTGACTAAAGCAGTTTTTGAATGGGTATAAGTAAGCTTTGAAGAATATTGGTATAGTTTCACAGAGTTTCTCCTCAAAGGACTTTTCAGTAATGAGGAGGACAGTGGTGACTATGGCGGAGAAGACTGGCACATGCAGACTTGTCCAGGTGATTCACAAGGGCATCATCAGAGGTGGGGTGAACCAGCCTCCATGCCTTCTTATATGATGCACTGAGACGAATACATAGCATCAGTTTTGGGGTCTTATTGCTAGGAACTCATGGCTTGAGTCTCATTAGCAGGAAAACGCAGGTGGACCCAAATGAGGGTGATCCTGGTCATCTGAGAAAGTAAAAAGTTTTGACTTTTTAGAATGGCCTGAGAGAGGCAAGGAAAGAACAAGAAATAGTTCTAGATTAAAGGAAACTGGTAGCATTTGATGACTAAATTAGCAGTACTAAATGATCCTGGGTTCCATTGTATGATCCTGAATTAGAATCATTGTTGAAACAGGCTGAATTGTGCATTGGATAGTATTATCTTGTCAGTGTTCAAGTATTATTTGAAATTGGCTGATGATTGTTATAACAGAGGATGTCCTTGTTTTGGGAAATATACACTGGAATGTGCAGGAATGAAGGAGTATCATATCCATCGTTTACTCTCAAATGGTTCATGAAAATGCTGAAGACTGGATGATTGAGTAGGTAAAGGGAAGAGGAACAGGAGATATTTGTAGTATTCATGCAACTTCTTGTGAACTTGAAATTATTTTTAAAATTGATTGCTTTTAGAAGCTAGGAAGCTCAAGGAAGCACAAAGGAACTATTTTGAATTGAAGGAGATGGAGAGTTATCATATGATGAATGATTCTAGGTTGAATCATTTTGCTAGAAAGGGAGTCATTGGGATTATGGGGAAAAGTGCCATAGAGCTTTTAGATGAAAGTGGGTAAGGATGTTCTTTGTTCTATTCTGACCATTTGTCTGTAAATTTGAAATTATTTCACAATAGGTTTTGTAAAGCATATATTATTTTCTAAAATACAAACAAATTTCCCTTTTCTTTGACCAGAATAGGGTAAAATTTGTTCCTGCTTTAAGGTCAATCAGGCTGTACTTTTACATATAGGACACTAAAGATTATATTTTACAAGTGGGAACTACCTAGGTGATCTGTCTGTAGGCAAGTTAGTATATTGATTCTTTGTCCTTAAATGTCAATTCAGGGTAATAGTATCTGTATGGCCTGTCTTCTTGGATTGAATTATTTTTAGGGCAAAATGAGACAAATCTGTAGACATTATTTTTTAAAAAGAGAGAGTGTTGTAGAAAGGAAAACCATTATTGACAAAATATTGTGTAGTGACCTGTGGTTTATTTCCAGTACCTGTGTACTACTGATAGAAGTGTTTTGAAAACTTGCCCTTTGTTTCTCATTTCCTTTTTGTTTCTCAATGATTTGCTCACCACCTGGTATCTCTTTCAACTTTTTCTTTCACTGACTTTTCTTTCCTCTCTTTTTGATTTATCCCCCCTCCTTTTCTCAGAGCTTAATTTGTCCTCCTGGTACATAATTCTTTGCTTATGTCTTTTTATTCTCTCTACCTCTGGCCTGCCTTGCCCCTCTTAAAGTTGTGTTTCTCTGTTCACCCCATTTGACTTGATTCCCTTTGTGATTCTAGATAGTCTACTTGTCTGATTTTTCTTGATTTAAGGGGAAAGACAATTTGAATTAAATTTTCAGATTACAATTAAAATTAGCATAGAGAATTTGTAACAAATGAATTTCATAACCTGCTGTCATTTACTAAATGCTTACTGTGGGCCAAGAATTGTGTTGGTTGCATTGTCTATATTCATGTTTAATCTGTACAACAACGTTTTGGAGTATGTACTTTTATTCTACTCTAATTGAGTAGGGAATGGACATATAGAAATTGAACACCTTATCTGAGATAAGAAATGGTAACTCCTAAGCCCAGCTCGAAACCCCAAGGTGGATGTCAGAACATGGAGTGCATCAAGCCTTCTACATAACCCAAGAGTGCTAGTTTCATGACGAATGGGTTCCATAGAGACTAGCCTAACGGCTGGGTAGCATTTAGATTAGTACCAACGAGAAGGTATGTATAGTGAGTCTTGAGATGCTTATTACACCAGTGTATGGAAGAGGAAAGTTGGGATTTTATGTCAGTGTCTGAATGGCGGATCCTTGACAAGTAATTACTTATAATCATTGCATGTTGCTGCTGAAAGTCATCCCATTGGAACTCTTTCTGGCAAGATTCTCCTTTTGGAATGCCGCAAGAACTAATTATGTGCTGTTAAATCCAACACTCAATTCATATTCAGAGATTCCAGTGGTAAACCTCCCATGTCAGGAGTAATTAGTGACATTGTGGCGTGTCGTCTTCAATAGGCTGAACTGTGGACAGTAAATCTTATGGGGATGGGTAGGCTTAAATAGCCACACCCACAGTCACCCCCACTGCCACCTGAGCAGCACCATTTCAAGACAGCTAGTACAGGGCATGCTCCCAAATAGTATTCTGGAGATTTTGGAAACATGACAACATGGTCAAGCCTGAGTTTTAAGGCTTTGAGTGCCTAGGAAAGAGAATGCAAATGTTGTGAGGGTGAGGTTGCATTTGCTACTCTGCAAGCTGTCCTGAGAATGCCTCTGTTCCCGTGTAATTCCCACAGACTGACTGCTGTGTTCCGTGTGGCTGAGGTGTGCATATGACAGAATGCGGGGACGTGAACACTGGTTTGGCTAAGGCTTAAAAAACCAAATTCTGCTGTGCTAATTGGCTGCCTTGGATTAATTGGAAGTATATCCCTACCTCTTTTTTTATAGGCAAACTTCTAATTGGAATTTGAAATCTTTGTTTGTATATCTCTCAGATTTGCATCCTTATTCAATTTTATAGAGACAAATGCAGAAATTAAAACACATTGGGTAAAAATCTGTCTCTTAGGTATCCATCCTTATTTGATTTTATGGAGAAAGCTGCAGAAATTAAAACATATTTTTCTGTAACATGTGATGTTTCAGAAGTGTCATCACATTGTGCACATAGCTATCCCATGTCACTTCTGGTTCTGTTTATGTTGCTGATATTAGGATTATCTCCTAAAGGGGAAATTTCCTGTCAGTTTTGGAGTTTTAGGATGTTGCTGAGACACTCCCCGGGAAAATACAAGAGCAGGATTTGCTGGGGCATTGCTGAGCAGTGAAAGCATATGAAAAAATACTGCCCTCATGAGACGACTGGATGGTGACCATTAAGCCAGGTCTGCCCAGAACGCTGGCTTGATGACGGGCTGAGCTGGGAGGTAATTGACTCAGCAGCACACTGATGCTGCTCAAGGACTCTCTTTGGTGAAGGACCTCTTTGTTTCCCCCTTCATTCTAGGGCTTAGCTCTTTCAACTGGACTATTCATGTAGAATGTGAATTGTAGCCACTGCAAAGCAATGAAAATTCCATTGTGTGCAGATTGAAGATGGCCACTTAGCGCAGAGAGAGAGAGACAGAGACAGACACAGAGACACAGAGAGAGAGAGAGACAGAGAGAAAGAGAGACAGAGAGAGAGACAGAGACAGAAAGAGAGACAGAGACGCAGAGAGAGAAATTTTTATATTGGAGTTGACACAGAATAAGCATGTAATACTTCTTGAAGAAATCATGTATTGTAAATATACAGTCTTTGCAAAGGGATTTTGTCATTACTGAGTGAAGCTGAAGGAAGGTACCCTGTGAGGGCAGATGAAGCCATGAGCATGATTAATTGGAAATGTGAGTTAAATTTTAAGAGTAATGATTTGATCCTAACCTCTGTTGGCTTCTTTTGTTCATGTGTGTGTTCACGTGTGTGTGGTGATAATTTTTTCCATGTAATAAATTTGTAAATATCCCTACAGTAATTTCAGCTGGTGGTCAATTTGAGGATAAACATTAGCATTGTTCATCAGCTGAATACAGTCTATTCTTGCAGAGAGGTGGGTTGAATTTGCAAAGTTATAGCTTCATTTAGTGAGTAATATTCATAGGATAAATGACCGAGTCAAACAGCCCTGTTTTTTTTATAGCAGGACAGGAGGCTGGTTTCATCATTGATAATACATGAAATAGCAAGTTTTAGATACTTTTAACTGCAAAAACAAGTATAAGTGAGTAGCTTTGGTTTCCTGAACTCAAATCAATGCTGCCAAGTGGCTACTCACAGCATTTGAATTGTACCTCCTGGGATAAACCACCAAGGAGTGCTGCCTTTGAAAGTGCACAGGCTCTCAGACCCTGTGTTCTCTGCTGCAGTGCCAGTTTTTCTTCTCCTTTTGTGCACTGAGAATGAAGAAAAAAGAGAGAAGCTGTCTGCTAAAGTCACCTTTGTGGAAGCTGATAGTTTGCAGTGTTTTCATCCAGCCCTAGGACGTTCCGATGCTGTGGTTACATCGGGGAGCAATCCAAGGCTGCAGCTTTCCCAGCCCCTGGCCTGACTTCCAGGAATTGATGCTGGTGATATCATTTTAGTTCCTGTCCATCCATCTACCTAAGATTCACGATATTCTTAAACCTTCTGTATTCTAATTCACAGAGACTGAGACATGGCAGAGATTTTGTAATCTTGATCTAAAGCAAAAGTTTGCTGAAAAAAAACCCCAATCTTGGTATGCATGCAAATTTACTGCAGTTTTTCTCAACGTTAGAAAGGTAAATGTTTTTTAAAGAAATAATATTTGTTCATGGCAGGAAATAATAAAGAAGATTCTTCTGTAAGAAAGAAAAATCACCCACAATGCCACTGTTCGGAAGTAGGTAACATTTAGTGTTAAATATTTAGATGTTTCCTTCCTAGGATTTATAGTCTTATAAATCATTTATTGCATTTTATTAATAAAGTGAAGTTACGGAGTTATACTATATGTGCTGCTATAAACCTTCCCCTTCGCCAGGGTTTCCCTACTGATGACTACATTGTTATTTTTTTTTAGAATGGCTACAGAGATTTGCTGGACACATAGATGGTATCATGCTTTGTTTTTGTTTTTGTTTTTGTTGGTGTTGGTTTTTGTTTTTTTGCTACAATAAGCAGTGCTTTGATGAACATCTTTGTGTACAGAATTGTGTACTGGCTTGATTATATGCTTAAGATAACTTCTTAGAGTGTTTCATATGTTGAAATCTTGTGACACTTGTTACCAGGTTACTTTCCCAAGTTTATTGCGATTCTTTGCCAATCTGTTGTGTGAAAGAAAAGTGGTTCAGTGTTTTGTTTTTTTCTTGTGGAGCTGGGGCTCAAACCCAGGGCCTGTGCACAAAAAGCTAATTTAAATTGTGTCTTTAAGCCGGGCGTGGTGGCGCACGCCTTTAATCCCAGCACTCGGGAGGCTGAGGTAGGCGGAGCGTTGTGAGTTCGAGGCTGGCTTGGGCTACAACGCGGCGCAAGGCCGGCCTGAGCTACATAGTGCGACCCTGCCTCAAAAAAAAAAAAACCAGGGCCAGGAGTTTGGCTCAGTGGCTTAAGCGCCTGCCCTAGCAGGCGCGAGGCTGTGAGTTCAATCCCCGGTGCCGCAAAAAAAAAAAAAAAATAAAAAAAAAAATAAATTGTGTCTTTATTATCCAGGATGAGAATCTATCTATATCATGTTGAACATTTGAATTTTGTGGTAAATTGGCTACTTCATATTCTTTTCAAATTTTTTTCCATAAAGAATATTCTTGTTTTATCTTATTGTTTTGTGAAGACACTTAATGATTCAGAAACATGAATTTCTTATCTGCCTTGTTGGTATTTTCCCTGCTGTATTTGGATTTTTATGGAGATGTAGTCAAATGTAACACTGATTTAGTGGGAATGGGCATTTTCTTCAGTATAGGGTCTTGTTATTTGAGAATAACATTTTAAACACTTCTGATCTAAGGAAATTGTAAAAAGTAAGAGCACATTGTGACTTTTTCTAGACTTTTCCATTTATCATTTTGCCTCAGGGTAGAACTGTTCCTGAACCATTTGAGAAAACTGAATAGCTAACATGTTTTCTCCAGCTAAGTGATTGGATTCCATCTGGTTGATTTTAAAAGTGTTCTTTTAAATGATTTTAGCACACTCACCTATTGTTATTCATTCTGAAATCTGGTATCATTGGCTCTTTGAAATAGTCCGCTTGTAGGGTCCTTATGGCCTTGGGAATGTGACAATTTTATGAGCATGCAAATGTTATTGAGCTCATCTTGATGGATGTACTCAGAGCCCTTGGCTGACTGCACAGACACTTTGCCATTAACCGTCGCAGGGTTGGCTAGAGTGACCTTCACGTCAGGCTGTGGAAAACACACTTGCCAAGCATCCTAGGACAATTTGGAATGGTTGCCTGGGCAACCTCACTTGCTTCTAATCAGATGCCCTAAGGATAACCCAAGTCCCAGTGGGAACACCACATCTGAAGGGAGGAACTCCATCCTCAGAGTAGCAGGGGAAGTACATTTGTTGATTTTTAGGATGCTTTGCTGAGGTTAGGGTGGGGTGAGGTGAGGTTATGCCATAATCTAACAATGAATTCAGGGGAGGGAAGAAAAAAGAAGGAAATCTAAAGAACATGGATAGAAGAAAAGCAGGAGGTGGGGAGAAGGAAATGGTAGAAAACAAAATAATAAATAAGAGAAAATGGTTTGCATGTAAGACATTATAGTGCAGTGGGCAGAAGGACACTGAAAATACAGACCAAAAAAGTTATGCTTGGAACAAATTCTATAGTCAGTAAATATTGGGAAGAAATAACGACGATGGAGATTTCTAGAGAGCATGCAAAGAATATTTTAAAAATGAAACAGTGTTGTATGTGTAGTGTGTTTGATTAACTCTTTTCAAGGGACTGACACTGTTTTCTTCCTGTCATCACCACTGTGGCTATAGTGAATCATGAGTGACTTTTCCTGGGATCAAAATGACATCATCTAGAACCTCAGGACATATTTTCTTTGTTACCCTCATGAATTAGCACTATCCCAGACTTGAAACCAGTGGAAAATCTGTTATGTGTGCATATGTGTTTAAACATACCTGCAGATATTTCAAGATGGTTATAGTGGCAGGTGGCAGGCTCTGAGCTGCTCTAATAGGGCAGAAAAGCATTGTGTATCCTTGGGTGCAAGTCTGTCTGTGGATAGCAGTGAGCTGGCCATTCTCTGCCCTCAGGGCTCTCAGTCACATGCCTAGTATATTAAAAGAAATATACAAAACAATAAAGTTCTGAAATACTCAGAACTTCCCTGAAGACCCCCATTTTTGCAGATCTCAAATTGAATACTGGAGAGCTGCAAATTTTACTCTGGTTGAAACTTGCACATTCAGCCCTTGATAAAACATGCTATCCATGTGGTCACTCAATAACCATCAAGCAGTGATGAAACTGTCCAGATTTTAGGCCTGTAGGATTGTTCATATATTTTCTAGATACTGGATTTTGTGGATCTAGGGAACCAAGGTTTTGTTCAGAATGATGGCATATCCTCAAGGGTTACTCAAGGAGCATTCAATGAATATTTTTTTTTTTCAGTAGTGGAGAGTAAATGTAGGGCTTTCACCCAGAGCTATATCCCAAGACCTCATTTTTTATTTTGAGACAGAGTCTTATAGGCTGGTCTCAATCTTGCAGTCTTTCTACCTCAGTCTCGCAAAGTGCTGGAATTACAGGAAGGCGCCACCCCTCCCAGCTTAGTAATGATTTAAAGAGGTGAGAGCAGAGTTCAGGGAACTCCCACGTGATGGCAAAGGACCCCAGAGCTAGCAACAGAGAAAGCCATTACTTTCTCTGGGCTAGAAGGAGCAAGAGAGGAAGTTACATTTTGGGGACACAGTAAGAGCTCTGGCCATGGAGCACTAAGTGAAAATGTAGCTATAGCTGGAGAATCTACCTCCCCTACCCGCTTCTCCAGAGCAGATGAGGAGGAGAGGGTAGGGTATAGAGATTCTGGGCAGACACGGAGAAGGGAACAGGGTGGGTAGATTCTCCAACCTCTCTCCTTTTTACTCTCTGCCAGTCCCTTCAGAGAGCCAAAGTCATCCAGAAGCTAGAGGCCAAGGGAACTGGATGATGTCACCTGTAGAGGTCAGCTTCTTTTGGAACTCAGAGAGAAGCAGAGAAGGCTGGACAAGTGGATCTGGGTGGGAGGAGCAAATGGAGAATAACTGGCACAGTGTGCCGGTTTCCTTCTTTTTCTGTAAGAATCTTTTTGCTCTTTGGAAGCATAAGCATTTTGGAAGAGAAGTTACTTATAAGAGAAAAATATTTATAGCAGCTAGACAATAAAACAAGGACATTGATGAGACTTCCAGTTTTCCCAGTTGATTACTCCTTCGTTTGTGCTTCAATAAGTCCAGTGCATATTCTGTTATTTCTTTATCTCTATGTGCCCTGTGACTTTAGGTCCTTTTAATTATGAATTTCCTTCTATATTTCTTGGTCTCTCCAGCTCCTATCCTGATACCTGGAGTGTAGTAGAAGCTAATATCTTTGAGTATATGAAGGAGTAAATGTTTTCTACCCTCCTTCAGGAAAAATTCAGCTTTGAGAGTACATCTCCTTAGTGAAACAGTTAAGTCTTTCTTACCAGTGCTGCATCTTCTGCATTATTATGTTTTAGTAAAAACTAAGGAAGAATCTTGAATCTTAGCTTCCTACCAGCTAAAGCTCTGGCATTGTAAATGGCCGTGGTAGAGACTTCTGCTTCCATGAGTAGCCATAAAATAACAGTTTCATTGAGCATTTCCTGGGTACCAGCGTGTTTGCTGGACCAGTGCCCATGGAACATACATAGGGAGTGGTCTAAAACTGGGTAAGAATTGAGCATAGCTGTGCAGATCTAATGCAACTGGTTTCTTGGAAAAGTCAAGTTCATGAACTGTGAATACCTATAGTACCTAAGGAAGGCCTAAAGGTGCTGTGAGGTATGTCACTTGAAAGATGCCAGCAAAAACCTGAGTCACCAAGATCAGCTTTGACCATATTCCTTTAAATCAGGGAAGGCAGCATGTGCTGCTTTGTGTAGGACGCAGAAAGTGGCCCCTAGGTTAGTTGCTCAAAGGACAAGTGTGACTGTCCCAGCCCTGCTCTATAGAGATAATAAACACTATACCTTAGTATGGTTTACCTGCCTCAACTATAACTATTAAAATATAGGACTAGGCTTTTCTGCTGGTTTTCAGTCTGCTTTTTCCCTATAGCTTCTAGTACAATACCTTACAAATCAGTAACTACGATTGCAGTATTAACAGACTACATAGCATGCTCTAATTTAACAAATTCCTGTTGTGAGACGTTGCAGTAGCTTCCCCTCTCTCTTTTCTAACTAGCACCATAGTGAACTTCGGTGTACATTTCCACCGCAGCAGTACAGCCCTTTCCCCATGCCTTCGCCACCTCCAGCATCCTTTCGGATCTCTACAAATATAGTGAACAAATTTATAAATTTAAACAATTGTGATTACTCCTTGCTCAAATTTTCATGTCTTTGATATTTATCTCATGGGTTCTTTAAACTGTTTCTGTTCTATAGGAACTGAATAAAGGTATGTTACTGCTCAAAAATCCTTAAACTGGGTAAGGTAGTATCTTTTTCACTTCACAGATAAGGTGATAGAGTAGCTTTACTGTATTTGAAAAATTTCCATACACTTTTCTTAAACATTTCCAGATTTTGTTGATAATTTGATGCTACATAGAAAAATATAACTTTAGAATTAATATGTCAATTTTGTATTGTACCTTCAAGTGTATACCTGGACTTCAAGGAAATAAACGAGTTTAGAAATCAGTAATCCAAGATACATAACATTCTGGATTCAAAGTGCTTCAATTTGAATCTTAATTTTTGCCCTACCCTATATGACACTGGACAAGTCATTGAACTGTCTGAGCCACAATTTTCTCATGTATAAATGGAATAATAGGACCTCTGTTGGAAGGTTAGTTGGGATGGCAAAATAAAAAAATTAGTAGTACATCATCACAGTTCATTGAATACTTATTAGCTACTGTTTTTCTTTCTGGAGGAGGAAACTGAGTTACCTGGTTCTTTACTCTTAGAATTTAAAAACGTTTTTTTGCATCATGTCTCCACTATCTTAAAATCACGTACTGTGCTGTTTTTTATTACCAGGACATTGAGGTTTCCACTTAGCCCAATACTTTATTCTTTATTAACAGCTCTAAATTGGTCTTTTAAGAGTGGTTTCCCAGCAGTAACTCTCCTTACGCCTTTCCATTCTGTGTGGTGAGGGTCTGCGTGAGAGGGTCAGGTGTTCTCTGGGAGGTCCTCTTGACTGCTGCCTCGGAGAAACACTTCAGGACTCAGAGCACCTGTTTTTTGTTTGTTTTGTTTTGATTTGATGTTAAGCTTTCAGATAACTTATAATTGCAACCAGCATTGGTTATCAGATCGTTATGTAAAGGTATTTTCCAATAACCTGAGTAGAAGCAGTATTTATTTTCATAATATTGGAAACTATATAAATTATGTTCTACTTTTTACAATTCTTCAAACGCTTTCAAAATGGCTTGTTTAAGAAACATGTCCAATATTCAGAGTGTACAAATGGGAAGAGGAGCTTCTTCTATCTTTAAAACATTCCTTTAAAAAAAAGATGAAAATATTTTAAACTCTGGAATTGACATCTGAAATGAAATAATATATAGTAAAAGTGAAGTTAGAACTCAGAAAACCACCAACTTCCAGTGAGGAGTTTCTGATTCCTGTAAAATGGCCTTGTTGTCTCTTGAAACTGTGGCTGTGTTCGCTGGAGTTTCTTTGGGCTTATTTTAGCATGGCTACTGCTCTGAACTTTTTCAGACTTCTCAGTATGCTGAATGGGACACCTTTATTTCCGGTAGCTCTGCTTCCAATGTTAATTAATCCATAATTATTATGATTACCATGGATTTTGTTATTATAGTTGTTAGAATGTTTAAGATTAAAAACCTCACCAGAATCAAGGCCTTTAATTTCTCTGACATTTTCAAAGGATTCTAGAGGGGCCCCTCATCCTCTGGGACTGTCCAGGTAGATGGAGCCTGAGCTTGGACACCATAAGAAATCTGGCTACTGATCAGCTATTTTACTCAATTCTCTCTTGTTTACATCTTTAGTAACAATGCCTACCTTGTAGCTGTTGTGTTAGGCTGATCCACGTAGGAAATTAGCACAATATCTGGCACATAATAATTCTTTTATGAGTGCTAACAATTATCATTAGTCTTATTGTTCACAGTAGGCACAATTCTGGAGACACTGAAAATACTGCCTGCATACTTTATATAGTGAGACAGTAATAGTTCTCTAGTGGCATTTTCCTCTATTCTCAAAAAAGCTGAGTAATTTACTTTATTCAGCTTTTTAATAATACTAATCATGCTGTCTTAAACTGAATGTTCACTCAGTATTATGTTAATTGGAGGAAAATGTAAGTATTTTCATAACAGTTTTTAAAGTTCACTACTATACGTTTCTGATGTCATATCATTTATTCAATTTCTATGGCACCTGTCATAATAATACTTTGGCAAGTGAAATAATAATAATGACAACAATATATTGTGCACTTGCATCTGAATTAAGATGGAGTTGGAGAGAATGAACAATTCAGGATAGCATTTTTAAAGATTTCACAGGTTGTGAATTGTCAACCTTTGTTGGACTTCAGCCCTTTATAATAAAATTTGTTTCAGGCTGTATTGTAATCTGCTGTCTTCTTACGTGTGTGTGTGTGTGTGTGTGTGTGAGAGAGAGAGAGAGAGAGAGAGAGAGAGATTGAAATTGAGATTTAAAAGATTAAAAACCTTTCAGCCTGAAATACAGGATCTGCAGAAGGAAGGTTCTGTGTGCCCTTCACTTAGTTTCCCCCAGAGATAATGTCATGACTGTAGTATTTCTCAGCCATACTGTCTTGCCAAAACTAGGAAGTTGGTACAATCCACAGAGCTCCTCAGATCTGAAACTTATTTTCTCCCTGCCTGTAACTTGTCTTTTTATCTTTCTTCATGGGGCCTTTCTGTAGTGATCTAGGTAGGGTAGTGTTTCTCAAAGGATGGTTCATACAGTACCCACTTTGGGAATGATTTGTCACAAAACCCATTTGTTTGGGGCCTACAGTAAAAACTCTAAATCAGACTCCTGGGTTGGGGCCTGAGGAGGGGAAGGGGACGTAAGAAGAATTGAGATGTATTATGTACCTGTACCAAACCTCTGTAATGAATGCCAACATGTACTAGTAAAAATAAAAAGTTAAATGAGAAAGGGAGGGAAAAGGGAGGAGGGAAACTCTAAAATCTGAGAATCATTGACTAAGAGATTGGCTTATGTCCTTCCTCTTCCTCCTCTTCTTCTTCTTCTTCCTTTTCCTCTCCTTCCTCTTCCTCCTCCTCTTGTCCTTCTCTTTCTTCTCCTTCTTCTTCTCCTTCTTCTCCTTCTCCTTCCTCTCCCTCTTCTCTCTTCTCCCTCTTCTCCTTTTTTTCCTCTTCTTCCTCCTCCTCTTTCTTCTTCCTCTTCTTCTCTTCCCTCTCCTCCTCCTCCACCACTTTGTCTGTGAATGTTCATTTTTGTCCATTGCATTATCAGATACTTATGGATAACTTTTAAATTTATATCCTTAACCTATCTGTTGAGCCACAGAGCAGTAGCTGTGGTGAATACTCTCCTATGATTGACAGGTAACTTTCAATATGTGGACTACTGGTTAGGTGTTACTTTTCTGGACTCTTTTGAACAATATGTGTAGTAAAATAAGAACTTTCCTACGTAATATTTTATTTGATGTTGGAATTTAATCAGAACATTTATTAAAATGTTTAATTTATTACAATGTTAATTTCTTAGAACTAGAATATTTGAATTTTGTATTTGATTTCTCGAGTTGGACTCCTTTTCTCTTGCAAGTTAAAATTCTCATTCTGTGTGTTTTCCTGAATCATTGGTTCTTTTCAGTCTGTGTTTATGCTGATTTCAGACCCTTAAAATTAAATTTTTCATGTAAGACAATACAACATGCTAGAACAGGCCTCATGCTAAAAGGTAGCAGCTGAAATGATGACAAAAGAGATCTTTTTTTTAAAAAAAATCATGATCTTGAAAAATTATAAATTTAGTGGCTAGTGCTTAGTAGTGTGTCTTTAGGTTGTTCAGTCAGTTAGAATTCAGAGAGCAAGAAAAGACAATGAATTTGCCTCAGTTGTAAAGTTGGATTTCACTTATTCCCACGGTGCAGTGGTCAAAGCAATAGCTGTGGGTCATGTCCATCTTGGAATAGTGACTATTATGTGCTTCTCTGCTGTATTCCTATACACTGGTACACTGGTAACCCTTTCAGGAGTGTTTGATACCACAAAGGCCAGACTTCTCTGTGAGCCTGCTGGCCCTGGTGACAGGTGTCCTGTGTTACCCAGACACCAACCCCTTCCAAGAGCAGCCACCAGTGTGTGCTGTGGGAGATGAAAGGGGATCTGGACATGGCTTGATTGGCTTCCCTAAACACACTGGTAAGTAAATGGTCTCCAGAGCCTGACCCTAGTAGGAATGTATGAAACGTGGTGTAGTCCAGGATGCTGAAATCATCCCTGTCCCCTTAGGATGTCAGAATTTGTCTGCAGCCATTTGGAGGCACAGCTGTCTTGATCTCATCATAATTAAAACAATTCATTCTCTGATATTGGATACCCCAGAATTATCAACTTTGACCATAGCTTTCTATTACTTTTTCTTCCTTTTATCCAGTCTGATGTTGACCCCAGTCTGCTACCTGTCAGTTCGCCTGGTTTTCATTTCTTGGCCTTAGCTTGGACATCCTGCAAACCAGTTCAGCTGGGCTATCTAGTTTTTCTTTTGTCTTGCTTTATCCTGGGACATTTGACAATACTGACTGCGAGAAAACCCAAATGTTATCCTCTTACCGTTTACTCCAGGAATCAATAACTTCTTTGCTGAAGATCTTCGGAAAGGCTGAACCGATTTGTTTTTTCTTTCTTTGTTAGGCCCTCATAGGTACTCATGAATACTTTCATGCCCTGTTATTGATTCCACCCCCATAGGGGCTGTTCAAGTGTTTTCAGGACTCTACTTGCACTTCCACGTCTTTGTGGAATTCTTGCTGCTTACTTTTCTGATGATATGAGGACTATCTGGTATGAATTCACTCAGTTTTCTGATTTCTGATCTTTAATTTTCTGCATTCTTATCGTTTCTGCTTCCATCCCTTCTGTTTCAAACAGCTTGTAAAGGTCTTTTTTGTTGTTGTTAAGGTTGTCTTTTTTTCCACTGCTCACCCACTTCTGCCCATAATCATATACCTTCCCACTGTTGTGGGAAGATGCTAATTTATCACTTATGTCTTTCCTTTCTTATAATTTATATTTAGTAACTACTCAGCATAAGAAAACACTCAGATCCTCTTTAGAATAGGACTTGTCCTTGGCACTGCTGTATTGACATTTGAGGGTGGATAATTCTTTGTATGCAGGGGATGTCCTGTGTATTATCGTGGGTTTCGCAGTGGCCTTGACCTCTACTCACTGGATGCCAGTAGCAAAACATGTCTCCAGACACTTCTAAGTGTACCTCAGCAGCCAAAGTCACCCTGCTTGAGAAATTCTTTTGGAAACAGGAAAAAATTCCTTTTGCAGTGAAACCATTCTATCCGCCACCATCCTCCTTTCCTTCCCACCCGCCACCTTTCCTGGGGACCTGTCCGCACTCCTTATCTCCCCTGCTTGTCAGTTCAGTCAGTCCTCACTCAGGCTTCTGACACTGCTCGTTATGGAAAAATGCTCTCAGAGGAGCAAAGGGACCTGGCAGCCAAATCCAGTGAATAGCTTTTCTCGGTCCCATAATTTTCAGTAACTTTTGACCCTGGTCTCTTTTTGTGGTCTCCTCTTGTGTATTTTTTGGGGGTCTTTTCCTATCTCCCTACATCCTCTGCATCCGCTTCCTGCTGTACTTTCTAAACACAGGTGTTCTCCCCTGTGCAGGCTTCTCCTATCTTTCTTTTTCTTGTTTCTCTTCTTTTCTCATGTCTCTGTTGGACCCCTGCATGTGAAAGACTCTTAAGTATAGATTCTACCTCTCAGCTGCACTCCAAGCATGCAGGTCTTTCTGTCTTTGGGATATGTGTGTTTGATTAGCTAACAGCACATTAAACTCAACGTATTTCAGCATATTCAAAATCAAATTTGTCACTTTTCCTGCTTTTATTGACTTATTATGAGACCTCAGTCTTTTGTATCAGTGGTTCTCTACACAGTTTTCGGGTGTGTACCATGTCAGTAAGAAGTTTTTGAGCATGTTACATCCAAAATATATTTATTGATAAGTTGTATACATCAATATAAAACATGAAATACAGCAAAATGAAGGAAAATAGAATTCATATTTAAAATTTAATAGTAAAAGCCTTTTGTTTTAAGGTATTATGAGTAATTTCATGTGCTTCATTTAAGAGTTTTTCATTAGTACGTGTTTGCCATACATAATAATTACATTCATCTCATGGAGTTGGTATGTGTGCATAACACATCTTAATTCTTTTTTCATGTGCTTCAGTTTTCAAAGTCTAGATTTAATACTTTGTTAGATATCAACTTATATATACTTTAGTTTGATTCTTAAACTTTTTATCTTAGTTGAATCTAATATCAAATAGAAAAAGTTTATTGTTGGCTATTCTTACAAAATCATAATACTGAAGTAGAGTGGTAGTTGTCAGAGATTGGGGATGGGCTTGAGGAGTTTTTGTTTAATGGGCACAGAACTTCAGCTTGGGAAGATGACACATGATAATGATGGTTCATAGTGATATGAATCTGCTTTATATCACTGAAACCTGCACTCAAATCAGTTCAATCAATCTTATGTGTATTTTACCACGGTTAAAATAATATTGAAAGTACTTAGTTGAGAACCAATCATATAATAATAATTTAATAAAAGTTTCATGTTAATAGTTGCTATTATTTTTATACCAGTCATTATTTTTTTCACTTTTTTTATTTTAAAGAGAATAAAACCAAGCTGGGGAAAAAAAAAAAAACCAGAATAAAGCCAATCAAAACAAAACTGTGGTAGTGATACAGGACTTTGAAACAGGGTTATAGGAAATCAACAATGACTGCCATAATGCCTTTTATTATCTTCAAAATAGCTGCCGATACCCTCAGATATGATAAAATCAAGCAAAACAGAATAAAACCAAACCAAACAAAACAATGAAAATGATATAGGACTTTAAAACAAGATAAGAGGGAATTAACAATGTTTATCACCTTCAGATGGAGATCCTTGATGGTTGCTATATTGCATGTTGTTATCCTCTAAATAGATGCTCAGACTACTGGCTTTAGCTCTACAAAGTCAATCAAACAATACAGGAATTAAGTTGTTTTTTTATTTCAGTGATTATCATCTCAGCTTGTGTTTCTCCAAATTAGCCAGTTGGTTCTGGGTGGAAGGGGGTGGGTGCTCAGCACTTCTTGTCTGCCAGCCTGTGCACTGGCTGGCTCACAGGAAGGAGTTGACCTGGCCCACGACCACCACTGGCTCACAGGAAGGGGTTAGCTTCTTCTTGGTTCTCTTCCCAGGGTGCATGACTGCTGCTGGCTCACAGACAGGTGTTGGGCTGGCCCACAACTGCCACTGGCTCACAGGAAGGGGTTGGCTTCTTCTTGGTTCTCCCCGACCTTTTTTTTTTCTGTTTTTTTTTGTTTCCAGTACCAGGAATTGACCTCAGGACCTCATGCTTGCCAGGCAGGCACTGTGCCACTGAGCTATATCCCCTATTTTGTCATTATTAGTTGTCCCTATGGTTCATCCGTACTTCTCAGAATGTTCTGACTTTGGTTCACCAATCCATCGCCTTATCTAGTGTGCCTCACATATTTCCTTTTACTTAATAGGTTCTCAGAAAATAATTATTAATTAAAGGCTTTGATGACAGTGGACTGCAGCCTCTTTTTTTTTCTTTAGGGATTCAGGTCTGTGAAAGTGGGCATGGCTTGTGATTGAATATTTAATTCATTCTAATTTGATACCATAGGTGTGCTAATGACACTGTACATATATTCATATTCAAGGTCGAAATTTATGGGTATGGCTATTAAATATGTATAACACAGATATATACCTGTTACTCTGGAAGTTGTTTCCATATACTTGCATGAATCATTTCAAGTTTTATTTTGTGACTTCTTAAAAGACGTTTTTAGAGTAGTACCAAGTTTAAATGCCTGGGACAAAGTGGCTTTAGGATGATTTTAGTGTATATGTTGTGAAAGTATAATGGAGAAACTATGCGTTTGAGTGGGTAAGATGTGGAAAATATGGACTAAGAAAAGTGGACCTTTGGTCTGAGTCTCTCCCAACTGAAATTGTGAGCTTTACTTGTATGTTTAATGTGTATTATTTGTCCTCGCTAATCTCATTTCATGGAGTACCTCTTTTTCTTTTTTCACTGGTTACCAGTGACCTTTTATGCAGCTGTCTAGCTCAGCAGCCTACTTCCAGCCAAGTGGAATCACAATTCCCACATCGCTTGGCTTCACTATTCCCCCTTCCCTGTGAATCAGCAGATGTGGGTGATGTCATCTTTTCATTTGGCTGTCTCACTGGTGTTGAATGTCGCCTGCCAGAAGTCTAACTTGGCCAGTTGGCTTCTGCAGTTTTTACTCTTATTTACATCAGTGGAAGTTTTCAGCGAGCAAAGGATTTTAGCTATGGCAGTTTGGTTTTAGAACACCAAACAAAATCACAGGGATAAGAGCTGGAGTGTCTTACAATTGCAACTGGATTAGTGGTTGAGTCAGTGCCTTCGAGCAATCTTGTGGTGTCTTTCAAAATCTGAGTAAGATGTTTTTAGTTTTTGGAAAAGGAATAGTGGATGAACTTGATTAATCATCTAAAGCGAACCTGTGGCATGCATGCACAGAGAGCTGTTTGTGTAGTCAGAATCTCTAGAAAGTTTGTCATTACTGATCTAAGGCCTGTCTCAACCATTAAATAGTATACAAATTTTTAAAAGACAATTGAGAAATAATAGACACATTGTATACACATAAAACCTTAGAAAACAAGGCTGGGAACAAAGCTTAGTGGCAAAATGTGTGCCTAGTTTGTTCATGACCCTAGATTTAGTCTCCAACCCCCTCCTCCAAAATTAAAAACTTTAGATAACATATTTCTATTTTCTTATGCAAAATGTATTTTTATACAGTATGTTAAAATTATATTCATATTGTATATTTTTATTAACACCCTTATGTAAATGTTATTTCCAAAATATGTAAAAATTGTCTATAAAATTATAAAATCTGTAACCCCATGTAGCTGGTTTGTGACAGCTGTTCTCTGCTTTGTTTGAGTGTGGTTTGCTAGAGCTGAGAATGAGCTCTGCTTACAGGACCTGTCTGAGGACCAGTCTGCCCCCGCCATTGTCCTGCCCCTGAGCATGGGAATGAACTGTGTCCAGAGGTGATAACAGAGTGGCAGTGACACTGTTAAAGAAGACAGGACAGTCTTAAGCTGCCTGTCTGGGTCTTAAAAGTGAAGTGGCACACGCATTGCGTTTAATCCCACCACTCAGTTGACATTTCCATCTGGAGGTCTCAAAGGCTTTCACTTTTTAACCTTTTGTTCAAAACTAATCTTTTGATCCCCTACTTGTCACCTGAGCCTGGGCCCCCTGCTGTTCCTGTCTTTGATGAAGCCTCTCTGTCCTCTCTGGCTCCAGCTGGAACCCCAGGTCATGTCTGACGCCCCCTCACTGTGCTCTGCCACTGTGTGGAGCAGTCTCCAGCAGACATCCCCTGCACACCCTCTTCTCCGGTTTCCAGGACCACAGTCTTCCCATTTCTTGACCTCCACCATTCTGTTCAAGACACAAACCTGACCTATTTCAGGTCTTTCAGCTGTGCCCATGGCACTTAGAAAATAATAATAACCCCACTCCTCCCATGATGTGCCCAGCTCACAACTCCAGTACCACCTTGTTCCATGCCCTCCGCCCCCTTAGATATTCCACCCAAATTCACTCCCTACTGTGACTCGGTCTTAGTTTAACTGCTTCCTCTGAGAAGCCCTCTAGTCCCATATTCTTAAATTTGGTCTGTCTTTTACTTTTTTCTCATAGTACTGTTCTCTCTGACATTTAATATTTGCAATCATTGCATAACTGTTTTTTAAATTTTTTTATTTTATAACAAAAAGGAATGTGTAGGACATTAGAAAAATATTGGCAAGAAATACAAATGTTATGAATACTGCATTATTTTTAAAAGAACAATTCACAGTAAAAATGAAATCTGAAAATGACCCTGTGAAAACTACTTTTCACTCAAAATTCTTTTTCTTTAACTATCTTAACTAATTTTTTATATACATAAAAATTTTTTATACACATAAGCATATGCATAGTTTTTCTTTCAGTTTGTCACACAAGTGCAGCAATACAATGGTTACATATGTGTGACTTATTTATTTCACTGATACATATATTCTCAAGGCGCATTCATTTAAGTATGAAAGTATCTAGTTTATCGTTTTTTATTGCTGAGTAGTATTCCATTATATAGAAATACTACATCTTTTTTATCCATTCCTCAGTTGAGGGGCATTTAGGTTGTTTCTGAGATCTGGCTATTATGAACTGCACAGCTATAAACATAGGTGCACATATGTCCCTGTGGTATGATGTTTTTAGTCCTTTTGGGAAGATACCCAGAAGGGGAATAGCTGGGTCAAATGGGACCTCCAATCATAGCTTTTTGAGGAATCTCCACACTGACTTCCACAGTGGTTGCACCAGCCTGCATTCCCGCCAACAGTGGAGAAGGGTTTCTTTTTGTCCACAGCCCCTCCAGCATTTGTTACTGATTGACTTCTTAATACTAGCCATTCTTTCTGGGGTGAGGTGAAATCTCAGTGTTGTTTTCATTTGCATCTCTTGAATGACCAGTGCTCTTGAACATTTTTTCACGTATTTATTTGCTGTTGGTACTTCTTCATCTGAAAACTGTGTGTTCATCATAGATACACATTTTTGGATTGGGTCTTTCAATCTTGGAGGACTGATTTTTTTTAAAGTTCTTTATACATTCTCAATAGTAATCCTTTATCTGAGGGCCAGCTGGCAAACATTTTCTCCCACATTGTGGGTTGTCTCGTCACACTGTTGGTGGTTTCCCATGCTGTGCAAAAGCTTTTCAATAGGACGAGATCCCATTTGTTGAATCTTTGCAATAGTTCCTGTGCAGTCTGGCTTTTATTCATAAAGTCTTTGCCTACGCCAGTGTCTTCAAGAGTTTTACCTACTCTATCTTCCAGATTTAACGTTTCTGTTTTAATGTTAAGATCTTTAATCCATTCAGATTTTAACTTAGTACACAGGGAAAGATATGGGTCCAGTTTTAATTTTCGGCATGTGGAAAGCCAGTTTTTCCAACACCATTTATTAAAGAGGCTGTCTTTCTTCCAATGAGTGTGTTTGGCACCTTTGTCAAAGATAAGATAGCTTAGTGTGTCTGCAAAAATGAAATACTTAGGAAACAATGTAACGAAAGATGTAAGAAAACTCCTATATTGAAAACTATAGTACTCTGAAAAAGGAGATTGAAGAAGATATTAGAAAATGGAGAGATATCCCATGCTCTTGGGTAGGAAAAATCAATATAGTGAAGATGGCCATACTCCCAAAACTGCTATACAGATTCAATGTAATCCAAATCAAAATTCCAATAGCATATCTCACAGAATTAGAGAAAACAATCCTAAAATTCATCTGGAACAAGAAGAGACCTAGAATAGCAAAGGCGGTCCTGGGCAACAAAGACAAGACAGGGGGCATCACAATTCCTGACTTGAAATTATACTGTAAAGCTACTGTGATAAAAACAGTTCAGTACTGGCAAAAAAACGGACCCATAGGTCAATGGAATAGATTAGAAGATGCAAAAACAGCAGTTGCTTATTTTTTAATCTGACTTTTGCACTAGACCCTAAGTGAATGATGTCAAGGACAAGTGTTCTTTTTGGTGTAATACCATAGTCCCAGTTTGTAGCATTGGATCTGGCATGTATTAAGGGCCCAGTATATGAATGAATAAGTGAATGTGACAGCTGGATATAATGACACACACCTCTAATCTCAGTACTCAGGAGGCTGAGGCAGGAGGATCGTCATGTGTTCTGGGCTACATAGTGAGTTCATGGCCCACCTAAACTGTATAGCAAAACCCAATCTCAAAAATCCAATAACATAAAAATTTAAAAAGACAGTAATGTTATATTCCTAATGTTTTTCTCCTTGATTGTAGAGAAAGGTAGTCAGCAGCTTTCTCGATCAGAAGGCTTGAGTTAGTGCGCCTGCTATATTTGCTTTTACAGCTTCTGATTGATCCTTCTGGTGTGAGAGAGACAAGGAAAGAAGAAAGAAAGAAAAAGAGGCCTTTATTGCAGGCACAGGAGGGCTGCCCAACAGTCGCAAGCAGCCTCTGAGGGAGACAAAGAAACCGGTGGGCTTTTATTTGATATTGACAGGGGTGGAGTTAAAGGGGCGGGCAGAATGACATACTGACAACTGATTGGAGGAATATTGGCATGCACGCAAAAAGTGGGACTTGCAGTTTTTCTGGTTTGCAAGAAGAAAGCAAAGTGTGTCAGAGGCAGGTGCTGCCCAGTGCTACGTAGACTTGGAACAACGCACATGGGAAGAACCCGTCTGTTTCATCTGATTCCAGATGGCCTAGTGTTTGCTGTTAAGAAGGACAGTACCATTTATGCTTATCTCGTAGTTCTTGACACTTCTTTAAGCATTTAATTTTAAATTACTACTGAGGCTTGCCTCAAGTGGAGAAAGGAATGTATCCAGGTTGTTTTAAATGTATGAGCTTTACTGTACCATGTAGAATAGCAAAAATAATCTGCTTTGATAATGAAAAAGATGTATTTTCCCCCAATGGTGTGCTAAGTTACAGATCCTATGTTACTTTCTGTAATACAATGATTTTGGTTGAATCGCAGGTGAGATTGTAGCAGCCACATTAAAATGCGCTTTTCCAAAGTTCGTTTCATTTCAGGGGTAAAAGGAATGCTAACATGAAATGACACAATGGAAGCGACTGCACCAACCCCTTACTTGGTGGCTGGACAAAACCCAGTGCGTCTTCTATTGCTAGTGGGTTTCTACTGTGTGAGAACAGTTTGGGGAGTGTTGGCCTCCCGACTCAGCCAGGATGTGCTGGTTGATTTTTTGGCGGGGTGCGTTTCTCTAGACTCAGTGGCTGAGTGCTCTTAGAACATGATTTCTTACTGTTTTCTTCTTAATTAAAAAAATATATATATAGACTATAACACATGGCAACCTTTTCATAATTGCATTTCTGCTAATTTGAAAATGCTGCTACAAAATGCATATAGTTGAACTCTGTTGTTCGGTAGGAGTCTTGCTAATAGCTCAGCCTGGCAGCCTGCCCCAGGGATAAGTGTATTGCTTTCATTGTGTGCTGGTGTGGGACATAGCAAACAGTGCAGCCATATGCCCTGCATGAAGAGGAGGCTGGTGCTTGTTCCAAATCTATGTCTGTTTAAACATCTGGGTGCAAAATGCTACATGAGACCTGTGTAGAGTGCACAACTAATCAAACAAATGCCGCATCTAGCAGGAAACGAGTGCTGTCCACATGGAATAATTAGATACCAGTCTGATCATTTACGTACAGTGCTTTTCTGTCTTTAAAGCACATCTACATGCTCTGTGTCATTTGATCCTCACAACTCTATGGAACAGGTTGGGAGGAAGAGGACTGGTGTTGTTCGGTCTCCTTTGCTGATAGGAGAGCTGAGCATCACAGGAGCTCTGAGGTCTTTAGAGGTGCGTAGCTGGTAAGGGGCAGGACTAGCATGCAAAGCCCTGTCCTAAACTCTTAAGATCCCAGCCCTAAATTTCATAGCACCCATTGTAGGTTCCTGTGCAGCTGGGATGTTGGCCTGTGGGCATCCTACCCATAACCTCTGCTCTCACAGTTCTGGAAAAGACCCGGAAATCTGATCTAGTGGTTGCATTGGGAGCCTGGTCCCTTCCTTTCCTGCCCCATCCATTACATCCCTTTTGGCGTTTCTGTAGTCCTGGCCTTACCACTGGCCTCACCTCACCTGTTGCTCTGCTCCCACTTCTCATTCATGTCATCATTTTTTTCTGAGTCCTTTCTTTGCTTCACCATGAAAACATCCCTTGCTTATCTTCTGTGTCTGTCTTTCAGCCCTTAACCTGAGACTTCTCATCAGCAAGCTCCCTGATGGTGTCTGAGCATCCATTTTTAGTACTATTTCTGCTCCATCTCCGGGCAGCCTCTGCTTCTGTGGCCCTGTCATCAGTTCCTGAGTGTGTCCTCATGGCTTCTGGACACCTTCTCTTTCAGCTCTAAGTACTCTTCTTCCACTCCTACCCTAGAGTTGCCCTATGGCCTGGCATGGGAATAGACTTGTCTGTAGGCCATCTCCTCAATCCAGTGGCTACCTTTGTCACTGGATGAGACCTGAGGAGGTCCCTGTAAAGAGGAGGTGGGGACCTCAGCTTGCTCTGGATAGGTTCTTGATGCTCATCATGGAAAAACATTCCAGGGTGTGTCATTGGCAATTGTGGACAGATGCATTAGGCAGAATCAAAAAAAATATACACACTTAGAAAAGAGTGTCAGTGCTCAAGGATTGGGGCGTACTATGGTCTGGGCTCAGGGGTATGTATGTGTCCTTGGTGTATCCTGGAGACAGATGATCTAGGATGTTTATCCTTTGAGTCATATTTATTGCTTACCTAATGTCTGTCACATTACCCATTGATGGGCTAAAGCAAAAACAGACTTCATGAACTAGGGTAAAGTGCAAACTATTTGCATGTGTTTAAAATTTAGAGATCTGGTACCCAGTTACAAGCATTGCTTCCTTGAGGATGGAAGTCTATAGAATTTGTGGATTGCCAGTGTTAGAACACAAGCTCAATTTATGTACTTATAATATCTTTAAGATTCAAGATTCAGGAGTGAGGAGCCTGGAAGAAAAACAGGATTAGGAATGATAGGACACTGTAACCTTGGATAAATTTGATTATGTCTCGAAGCTTCAGTTCTCTCAAGGTTACAATTTCCTTGTCAGCTTTTTGCCATCTTTGTTTTTTCTACCCTACGTCACCACTGTCATCAAAAAGATGACCAGTTCCTGATTTCTCCTGAGGTTACTGTCTATTTATTGTATCACACCATGCCAAAAATAAAACTGAAATTCCGTCCATCTGTTAACAGAATAAATCTCCAGTTTCCCAAAGTAAAAACCTTGGGGTCTTCATCTGGGGTGATCAGGTAACCTTGATGCTTTTATTGTAGAATTATTTATTGTGACCTCCTACTTAGCCTCCCTTTCGGTTCCATTCCGCTTCTACAGTTACTTGCCTCTTCATTTAGTTTGATCATACCAATCTCCTGATTAAAGGTCCCTGCCCCTGCCCCAGAGAGCGAGCAGCTTCCCTTCCCAATCATTGGTACCTGTGTGCTGCGTGCAACAAATGCTCAAAAATATTTCTTGACAGGAAGGCAGAAGAAAGACTATTAGAGGTGAGGAAAGGGAGCAGGAAAGAGAGGACAAAGAGGAGGGTGGGGAATCAAGGATAAGAATAATAAAATTAGTTGCGTACATGTGTCAGCATGCAAAATGAAATTCATTATTCTATATAACAATGTGCATTAATAAAAAACTTTTTTAATTTGCTGAATGGATGAATCTGCTTTGTCTCCTTGCTAACTACCGAGTCCCTGTGACCTGCCGCCATGCACTTGTGCGTTCAACTCCTCGCCATGCTCAGACATCATTTACTGTTTCTGTCATTTTCTTCGGTGTCCTTTGTTGAGTTTCTCAAACCTATTTTCTCTTGGATACCTGATAATGTTCTGTTCAGTTCTCAAGATGTAGTTTTGTCTTTTTTCCCATTTTCTTTGTTGTGTTCAATTATTCATTGTATTTCTAACTTTTTTACCTCTGTTCTTAAGTTTTGTATTTCTGATTTTAGGTGTTGTTTTCTTTGTTTGTAAAATTCTCTAAGGTTTGTATGAGGGTATTTAATTTGGTTTTGAGTACTAGGTTGGAGTTTTTGATGGGGATAATTTTCAGCATTTGTTTAGTTTTGTTCCTTTTTTTAAATTTCTAAGCATTTTGTGGTTTTTTGGTTAAGAGCTCGCTGTCTCTCTGGCAGCATAAGGAGGTTTAATTTCTTCAATCATTGGTGGCGGTAGTGGTGGTGGTGGTGGTGGCGGTGGTGGCAGATGGCGTGAGTCTGACATATCTTGTTTCTCTTTCCTTGTTGCAGTATCCTTACGTTCTCCCTCCCCTTTCACTGCCAGGGCACCACTGCTTTGTATCTTCTTTTCCAGAAGCAAGACTTCTTCAAGGCCCTTGCTCTCTCTCATCTTCAGGCCCTTCCCTAGTTACAGCCGATGCCGGAAACTGCCGGGTCTCTGACTTGTGTTTGACTGTGTTGGTACCTAGCACAGAAATTTATCTTTAGGGACATTTAGTCTGTGCCCTGTGTCCCCTTCCTGTGCATTTTCCCCACTCTTCATACCCTCTGATTTGCAGCAGCAGCAGGAGCACTATTGGAAGTTAGGGTTTACTTCTTCACTTATGGGTAATTTAAAGTGTGTGGTGTTCTCTGTCCCTAATAATGCTAAGTGGCTTGGGTCGCCTCATGACATTTGCCCTCTTGTTGAATCTATGGTCTTTTGGGAAAAATATGTACAACATTTTGGATTCATTAAGTGGTGCTTGTGTTTCATACCTAAAAGCTCCTACAGGGAAAGTTGTAGCCTCCCTATGTGTGTGTGAGAAAACCAAGACTCTGGAAGGCTCAGTAACCTTGCCAAGGTTGCTCTGATAGTATCAGGATAAAAGAAGTCTCGTGTGTGTCTATGTGTGTGTCTGTGTGTGCCCATGCGCATGCGTGTGTGTATGGGTGCAGGTATAGATATAGCTTCAGAGAAAAAAATTTAGTACCATAGTATGAAGCTTGCCTAGCACTGGGTTCAATCCCAAATACTACATCAGTAAAAATTTCATGGGTAAAAATAGAACAAAATATACGGAAATCGTTTAATATCTTCCTGCTTTCCTTCCTCTTTTCGTCTGTGTTTCATGCTTGAACTTGAGGAACTCCCTACAGAGTAGTTTGGCTCATTTCTTGACCCACTCAGATTTCCCCTTCAGGGCTCATGCAGTTCTGCATTAACTTCTCCTGTTTTTCACAGCTGTAGTTCCTGTCTGTGTGCTGTCCACATCTAGACACTGACCTTTTGGGCCATTTCTAAGTAAACCTTTGTCATAACCTCCCTAACTGGATGTTTTAACCAGAATCTCACATCAAGGTGCTTAAATTCAGAATACTTACAATGGTTCCAGATAGTTCTGAACTGCACAGCAAGGTTATCTAACTCCCTTCTGACCACCTGTACTAAGATCACTAATAAACACAACATTTCAGACATAAAAAAATAATGAATACTGGCAATATTTTGTTAAGATTGCTGTGTGCCTATTAAGAAAGATTGCATTGAGACTTTTGTAAGTAAATGGTCACGACTTGAGACCATACTCATAAGTGAGATAAATCAAACCCACATGTGTAAGTACCGTACTGTCTCCCTAGTGTAAGAAACGGAAAAGTATATATGATCCAAAATCTATAATAAATACTACGTAAGGGCAAAAAACAGCTCAAAGAGCAAAAGTAATTGGGAAGGGAAAAGGCGGAAAGAGAAAAGGAAAGAGGAAAAGATATAAACCTGTATATATGTATATGTAAGATAACTAAAATGAACACACTGCTGAATGTATTCGTTATTGAGAAAGAACAATTAATACTCATATGATTAGATCAATTTTACATGTCTATATCTGTTAATG